>VZTU01013821.1:101008-128941 GCA_013400835.1 Zapornia atra
CCCCCCCCTTATTTCTTTTGATTTTAATTTTACATGAATTGTCCCATTATACTTGTTACCAAAATCTTGTTGCCTTCATGATCCAGTCAGAGTGGGGGCATGTGTGTGTGTTTGTGTGTAACAGGCAGGGGGAACAGCAAACCACAAAACAGTGAAAGAAAGTAAGTTGTTAAGTCTTTCCAATTACTTGGAAAGTGGACTTTAAATCAGGTTCATAAATGCATGAAAGAAATAGACCAAACACTAAAAAATCTTTTAAAAATGTTTTTTAAATAATCAGTAACTAAATTAAAAAATGTAATGCAGCCAAGCAAAATATATAAATTGCTCTGATACATGCCATGAAGAGTTAAAAATATTAATACTAGAGGTGCAAATATAAAGACAGTTACTATATCTGCACTACCATTTTATGAACTACCATTGGGTGCTATTGTTAGCTGGAAGGATCAGTGCAGATATTTCTAACTTGAGAGGTTCAACATGTTCCAACTTAGCTGTCAATTGTAAATAATACATTTTTATGTTGTTATTACTTGTTTCCCTAGGCACCCATACAGACTTATCCTCAGCCGGATTTAAAAAGACCAAACCACAACCAAACAAAAATCAACCCACACCAAAAAAGCTTAAATTCAACAGCTAAAACCCCTCAGACCTCTTAAAACAACAACATCCATTAATATAAGTGACACTTCCTTTAAAATCTCTCCTCCATAAATTGTCATGTCAAATACCTATATCCCAAATCCTTTACAGCAGAGTTTAAATCTAAGAAGTCAATTCGAACTCCAGTTTTGTTTACATTGGGACTCTTAAATAAATAAACCACTTTGTGTTCAGATATACTGCAAGGAAAACAAAGTAAACCCTTTTTACACCCTCAAAATACAGGTCTGCAATCAAAATAAGCTGCCAGCAATGATGTAAAAGAGCAACAGTAGTGATGTTTGACTAAGAGCTGGATAGCATCTTACTTAAACTTAGTAAAAGTGACATTGCAAGATAAAACACCTCAAAGTTTGATACTGTGTTCCAACAATGACATTAGAGAGCAGCTACAGTTGTGTTAGGACCAGCTGGAATCCTCAGAAATAGCGTGCTTTAGACGACTGCACGTGGAAACCACGCACAGCAGTCAGGGATCAGAGAGAGGAAGGGACAAACATGCTACACTGCTGCTAGTCTTCCTCAAGTCTTGGTGATCTCATAAGAATCTTCAGAGCAGAACAAATAATTAAACTGGCAAAGCTTTACAATAAGCAGCAAATCATTATTGCTTTACTTGGCATTTGTTTTTAAAACACCACGCTGCATTCTTTCGGTATTCATGTGATGGTTACGCTCACATGTGCAGGAACTCTATTGCCCTTTATTGTAATAAGAGAGGGAGAAGTGTAGAAAAGGAGAAAAAGTAAGTCAGATGTCCCCAAATGAATCCCTGCTGTGCCTACAGAGACAAGTCATGTTAATGGAAAAATATCCAGTAAGTTACTTTACTGAATCAAAGCCAGGTGAAGTTTGTAATGAGTCAGGATAATTACGGCAGGATTCCTCCAAGTCGAAGGCCTTGGCGGCTGCTGGCTCATGTGACACAGCAGCTGCTCCAGTCCTGCAGAGCAAATAGATTGTTGCTTTGTCTTTGACTTTCTACTCTTTCCCAAACCTTGTTTCTATTAAGGAACCTCCCCAGGCAGTTTTCCCTTTTTGTTATTAGTTTTAAATATACTGTCCAGTGTCATTTCATGGAGCTATTAGTCGTCAACAGACTCCCAGGGGAAAACCAATTAGCACAAAAGATCCAAGCCTACAAGTATTTTTAATTATTTATGAGTTCTTGCCTGAATGAAACCCACAACACCACAGGGCCACCCCAAAATACAGGTATGTATTTATGTTGCCTGCATCGCAGCAACACAGCAGCTGACAAAAACTGAAGCTCTTCCAAAAGGTGTCATCAAAACACTTTGCAAACATTGTCCCCACACTGACGGGACAAAGCTATCAAATTTGGAGAGGCAGGAGCTGGAGAATATAGATGTGGAGAAGGAAAGCAACTTATAAGGGTCACAAATAGGGCAGTGGCAGAATTACGCTCTGGTCCTGGCTCTCAGCTTTCAAGACAACACCCTACCAATAAAGCACATCAATATTCAATCCACAAATAACCACATCCCTTTCCAGTCAGGGCAGATACAGCCATGGTTCAAGTGCACCTTACTGGTTCTCTCTGTAGCACATAGCTTGCAGACAGGACAACTTTAAACAGACTTTTAAGAAACTATTGTTTTACTGCTGCTGTTTTCCTTATCTCCCTTTCCATAAAAGCTCCTTCAACCTGCACATGATCACGAAGATAAAAATGTCTAGATAGAAATGTTTGTGAAGATCCATTAGAAACATCCAGCATTTCATGAATGCTGATAATTAGAGCAGAAATGCATTCCTCTACAGTTTCATTTTCTTGGCTTTTCCACAGCTTTAAAACAAATGAATGGGCATAACTGCCTATCATATGGGAAAGACCAGCAGTGCTGTTTTGAAAGCAGAAAGGGTAGCAGACCGGCAGTAAATTTCAACAAAAGGGGAGAAACATTGGTATTGTTTTTGTACCTCCTGATGACATTACAGTATACACGTAAGGCGGCATTGCAGAGAAACGGTACCAAACAATCGTTTGAGCAGTATTAGCTAAGACAACAAGAAAAACACAACAGGTGATGACAGAAGACTTTAAACATAAGGTTTCTAAGGCTAGGGGTTTTTTTCTTTCTTATGGTACAACCTGGTATATTATGACTGCTGAGTTCTGGCTCAGAGCCCTTGTCAAGGGCAGTGCTCCCTTTAACAAAACCAAGAGTGCCATTCTGACATTGAAATAGAGGGGGTTTGCTTTACTTTTGTGGGGGTTGGTTAGCTTATTTTGGGGGATTTTTTTGTTTGAGTTTTTTTTTCTTCTCCAGGAGAGTAGTGATCATGCAAGTGGAAACAGAAATATTAAATGGAAATCTTGCAGAAATTGTGCATAGAGTGTCACTTCAGGAAGAAGGTGGATCTCAGCCTTCAGAGGTTTTCAAAACTCAATTTTAAAATGTCCTAAGCAACCTGCTCTAGGTGACCTTACAGTGAGCAAGGGGGTTAGACTACACAATAATCAGATGTTCCTTCCTGCCTCAGCCATTTTGTGATGATGTGAAGATGAAGATAACATCCAAACTAGGAACAGAAGCAGTTTAAGACAAACTATTTTGAACTAATAAAAAGAGAAATTAAACTGAAATAATTTTATCTCATAACACCTTTTTATATTAAAGCTTTTAATTTCTGTAATTTGTGTGTGTGTCCTTTTCTAGCTAGATCATATCTCTTTTCGGATATAGAAATTGGTAATATTTAAAACTCAAATTCAGATTCTTAAAATTCTTAATGTAAAAATACCAGCAGGGTAGAAGAAAATTACTTGGTTTTAAGTATGGATTTTTGTTGGCTCTTCAGAAGTACACATTTTCTCAAGACAAGACATTACATAGGCACACCGCTAAAATTACAATGTCAGCTTCAGCTATGGTCTAGAAGGTAGTTCTATGTGAGCTTTAATGCCACATTTCTGAGTAATCATCTTATAGTTGAGAGAATTTTTCTGGTTAAAATTGAGTACACTGAGGTTAACAGGTCCTGAAAAATCCTTATGGAAGAGGCCTGTTTACTACCTATTTAGAAGATATAAAGGACATAGAGATACGCTGCTGGTATTTGCAGTACAGATATAGAACACTGTGGGCTGGAGTTCAGCATTTGTGTGACTGAAGAGACAGGCTGCCCTTAAACACGCAGCGGGATGGTGCTTCAAACTTGTTTTCTCACAAGGGTGAAACATTTGACACACTACATACAGGCCCCATCTTTATCTCTTTCCGATGCATCAGAGTTTTTCCTGATAAACATCTTAACCTTAGAACTTAATTAAAAAAACCCACAAAACACTTGAGGCATTACTGATGTCCATTTGTGCTTTAACTGCAATACTGTGAATCAAAAACAACCGAGGTGGCAGATAACACCACAAGTCAAAGCCACTTGAAATCTCTGCACCCCCCAAAGGAAATTTCCTTCAGGGGATTTGGATCATATAGCAGAAATATTAACAATTAACAGTGCTAATCAAAGTTTCACTTTAGACAGCGTGGATCAAAAATTATGAGAGATCTTCGAGAGTGGTTGCATAAATTCTTGAGTTAACACTTGATCTGCTGCTGCTGCTGCACTGCTTTAAGCTATCACTTTAGCAATGTTTTTGCTGCCTCATTTTTCCTTTGAAACTTCTAATCTCAGTAGTTTTCATGAATGCATGTTCAAATACATCAGGAATCACATTGAAGTCTTTGTTAACTGAACTTCATTATGGATTCATAGATATGATTTAATATGGGTGCATATGTATGCAAACTTGATTCTCGAGTTCCAAACAAGCAAGAAACATGGGAAAAGACATTGCTGCTATGGGGAGAGAACACTACTCTGCAGGAAATCCAATGAATTTCAACTGAAACATACAATATGAAAACAAAACTCTGAAGCTTTTGCTGTGAATTTGCAGAAGTTACAGAACATAAAGCTCTGTGGCAAACATTTTTAATGTCTGAATTGTAGTAAAACTCCTTAATAAAAAATAATTTTTCAAAGGTATAAACATTTCCTTCTGTGAATCACCCCATATACATTTGTGCTCATGATTTTAGCAGCTTAAACTCAAGATGATTTTTAGGTTATTCTTTAAATATAAAGTTGAAGCAAAGCAGTGCAGTAAGTAGTTAGCTGACTGTCAGAAGTGTTGCTATGGTAGACAGGATGGCTGAACAGTGAAAGGTCAAAATTTCCTGCACCCAATATTCTTTACTAATGAAGCAGCGCAAGTGCATGAAATTAAATTCTTATAGGACAGCTTTAACATCAATTTTATTCATAGTTACAAACCCAAAACCTAAGGGCTTTTAGCCTAGTTGTAGGAAAAATAGGGATTAGGTTTGAAAAACTGCTGTGGTATCTATTTGAGTTGTAGGTGTTAAAAAAAAATAAAATCAATTAACAGAACTGGTGGAACTGGACCTCATTTTCATGCATTTGTGAAAAATATGTCCCATTTTTTACAGAAAGTTTCCAAAATGGTGACTTTTTTTTCCTACATAATACATTAAAAACTTAGATATTATAATTGTTACATTTTCTCTCTTCCATGAAACAAAACTACAAAAAGAACACTTTGTAAAGCCAGTAAGTGAAAACTCTAGAGTTGATGATACTGCTTGTATCTATATAATTCTAATTAATATTTTTCTCCGATTCTCTGAAATCATAGATTAAGGGGGAAAAAAGCAAACTCTCTTATGTCAACTACTTAGAAATATCACATAGACTTTTCCTGTATTTTTTACTAGATATGGAAAAATAAAAACAAGCTATGCAGTAATATTATTTTTTCCACCCCCTGCCCCCCCAAAAAGAACAACTCAGTCTTACACGAAATGTAAGGATGCGAGATGAATGCTGAATGACACATCAAGCTTTGTTTCCTAATACCCCCAAACCAGATAGGTCTAATCCATTTCTAAGTAACAGGAGTGGTCAGATTTACCTCTGAACGTTATGCCCAGTAATTCAAGGTACCAGTACGCTTCTGAGGGAATTTGCAGTAGGAGATGCTGATGTTGAAAGAGATGCAGAGTGAGGCTCCTAGAAACTGGTTATCACATGAGATCCTGGGTCTGTCTGAAATTAGTGCAGGTGAAGGAATGAAGACATCCATCCCTGCACAACTATCTTCTGTTATTCGTGATCATCACTAATTACCTCAGAAGTTTTATATTCAAAGAATTGAGGTATGGTGATGGCATTTCCATCTAACCCTGACGCTTTTTGTTATAATTGCTGGGTTTGTCTGGGTTAGAGTGAATTTTCTTCATACTAGAAGCCCCATAGTATGGCTCTGCCATTTGCATTTGTGCTGAAAACAGGTCTGGTAACACAGGGATATTTTCATTACTGCTGAGCAGTGCCGACACAGGACCAAGGCCTTTGAGGCTTCTCACACCACCCCACCAGCAAGTAGGCTTTATCTATTAAACTCTATCTCAACCCAGTAGCTTTCACACTTCACTCTTCTGATTCTCTCCCCTACCCCACCTGGGGAGAGCGAGTGGCAGCATGGCACTTAGCTGCCGGCTGGAGAAAACCCACAATATAATAGCAAAGGAAGGGATTCAGAACAAGATAATGTGAACAGAAAACTTACCTGGGTTAAAACAGAAGTAATGGGTTTGCTTTCTGGTGGCGCAGAGCACTTTGCAAAGACCAGGGCTTTGCATTGAGATTAAGGGAGGAATTCAGGGGGGACACTGAAAGTTATCATGATGCAGACAGAATGAAATGCTTGATCACAGGAACTGGCATTAAACAGACTCCAAAATATCTAACCTGGCCTTTAGGTCTCTTTCACTGGCTGAAAGCCCACCTGCTGCACCTTCTCCTAAACTTTTAATTGCTTGCAGGTTCTTTGCCACAAGAATTGGAAATATTGGCATCCATACAATGGTTATATTCTAGCTCTGATACATGCCCTTTGCTTCCATCCATCCCACTGCTCCAAGGTCCTCAGCCATGTCCCTGCCTAGCCCCGAACTGCTGATTCATGTCACAGAGGTGCTTTTAGCTAAAGGCTGCCTTGTACAAACGGGCAGGAAAATGCCGACACAGAATCGTTGCTCAGTAGAGCTACAATAGGATACCCTATTTCAAATAAAAACACACATTTGAAGCTAGAGTCAACAATATTTAATCACAATGCTAGGCTTGCCATATGTCCAGACATAAACCCAGACAGCCATGTCCCTCCAGCGCTGCTGGTCACACGGCCAGCCTGCCTTCTGCCAAGTCTATGGCAAGGGCGTATTTTTCCAGAGCCCTGGAAGCTTTCTACCTTTCTGATTAGAGCCATAATTACGCCTGGGGACCCCAGCCTTTTACAGGAGGACCACCTGTGCGTGTGCCAGGTTAGGGCTGCTAGAGGTCATGCACTGACACATTCTTAGTGTTTTGCTGCCTGACATGGACATTTGAAAAGCCACTGAGATCTGCACGAGTGGCCAATACAGACAAGTCAAATTCCTTTGTTTAGGCAAAAAGACCAAGCTTACACATATATCTAAGATATGTGCACTTTGTATGTCTCATTTTGGAACCTAAGTTCCCTGTAAAGGGGTTCAGAGTGTTTTCCCCTTTTGTACCCAGCACGGAAACGTCAAATGCATAAGAGAATGGGAATTACCAAGAAGGTATTGCAAGACCAGTAGCACTCTGTATTTTTGAAAAAGCCTGTTTTCTTCCACCACTGCAGCTCTTTCTGCCTGCCTCCTGTCTCCCCAGCAATGACAGTGCAGTTTCTTTGCCTTCAGGGTCCCTTTTGTCATTTTGGTTCAGAATTCTCTAGGAGATGTAGGCAACCAGGCATGCAATTGATCTCTGCTAGACAACAGAGGTGGTGGCTCAGTGACTGCACTGAAATATTGCCTTAAAGATAAGCAATTAACCTGATTAACTACCCAAATTATTTCCAGGTAATTCTGAGCTCCCAGCATATGCTCCATATACTTCTCTGAACATTAGTCGCTGCATCTCCTTGCTGCATTCATATTTCTCTGTCTGGCAACAGCTATGTATGTAGACTGTTAGATAGATATTCGTAGATAAAAGCGATGATGAACAAAACTGCGTCTCGCCCTGTTTTAGTATTCTGTGACATTCCCATCTCAGCAGACTATGTCTGGCAGTCTCACAATGAAGCACTGCATGTGTCAGGGAGATGGATTATATCTGCAGTGTCTGAATTTCAACCCTGACTATACGATCTCCTGCTTAACCTTACCTCAGGGATCTTGAATTTTGTGTCATTGAATTAGAACAGCAAATATATATCTTTATGTGCCCCGATTATCCCACATTGCAAACATTAAATAGTGTGAGATAACAAAATGAAAGAAAACATACCCTTTGCACACATTTGGCAAATAGTATGTTTACTCTTTATTTTGAACTATAAAGCTTGAAGAACAGCAGTACTTTAATTTTTGGGGTGGTTTGTTTTAGGTTTTGGGAATTAAAAAAAAAATTAAAATCTATTATTAATTCCTATTCAGTGTCTTTATGAAAATACACAGAAAGGAGAAATGAACTGATTAGTATACTCCTTTTCACTGACTGAAGTATGAGCACCAATACAGCAAAAAGCATATGATATAAATTGGTTAATTTCATCTCCTTCTGATCAGTTTACTGGTGATGTAGCCCACAGCTCAGCTAGAATTTATCCTTAAGCATGCATTAAAAGAAACAATGAAATGGCTGAGAAACTCCAGAGTCACAGTATGATGCAGACAAAGTCACACAACCTGGAGCTGCATACTTATTTTCCATGAAAAATTGCTAAACTTGGACCTTCACCATTATAAATCCAGGTCTGGACAGAATCAGAGAGAGATACTAAAAGTGCAGTGGGTCATATTTTGCAATTTCTGAAGGCAGTGTTATGTGGAAAACAGCTTTGTCTGTTTGAGGTTAATTTGATTCTTTTGAGTTATGACCTAAAATTTATCTTATAGGAATTTAAAGACTGTAATAAAAACAAGATACCTTGAGTAAAGCAATGAATGCAGATGAAAGGAAATACTTAAATATGATAGCACATACCTGCACTTGGATGTCTCC
Source organism: Zapornia atra (assembly GCA_013400835.1). Lineage (NCBI taxonomy): Eukaryota > Metazoa > Chordata > Aves > Gruiformes > Rallidae > Zapornia > Zapornia atra. The sequence continues at coordinate 109,766 of VZTU01013821.1, forward strand.
TACTATTCACAGTATTGGGCATTGGACTAATTTTAGGATGGAAATATCAAGCTAAAATGCTTACAGTTAAGTTTTAGCACTAATTTTTCCTTTGTAAAATCTCCTAATTAGATGGACTTATTCCAGCAGTAGTTTTTAGAACCTACACTGTGATGACTTCCGAGATGGCTATAATGACGCATTGGAAGCGCTTCTTACTGATCCTTCAGTCTGGGTTGGGTTTGGGGTTTAAACTAGCACAGGGGCGAGTGCAAAGTCGGTGTTTTTTTCTTAAATTACAAGTGATTACGATATACTGAAACTGCTGAATTAGCACACTGGATTTAGAGACTGTTTAATTCATCCTGGTACTTGCATTTTAAAGGCTAAGTTTTCAAAAATAAGTGAAAATAACTCCCCGATTCCCTTTCCACAGTTTTGAATCAGATAAAAAGAATATTAAAGCAAATATTAATACTGCACTAGACTGAACACAGTACTATGCACCATCTCTCTGCACATTCATTGCATGCTAACCCTGTATAACTCCCTTTATCAGAACAAGATATTAGAAAGAGAAACAACTGTAAGTAATTTATTACTAGAGATAATATTTTTCTCCTAAGTACTGTTGACAAATAATGTTTTTCCATCCCGGATTACCATATTTGAGAATACAGAATCCAGTCAGTGCAATAAAGAAACTGTCCGAAAGATCTGCAGATATGCCCTCACAGCCCAAGTTGTACCTCCTGGCTCACCTCCACTGAAATAGGGCCCAGGACCTTTCCTTGCACTCAAAACCAACACAGCCGATTCACTGATCGCCTTATTTCACATTTCAGCACCAATGCAATGTTTTAGTTTCAAAACTTCTGTAGCGCTTCATCCTCGCTCATCTTCTTTTTGCTAGAGGTCAGTCAGTGGCTACGTGCAGTCATACAGCACAACCCACAGCATTTTTTCATGACCACAGACTCTGAGCACCTCAGAAAGCAATAGGCAGTACAACACGTTCAAAAGCCTTTGGGCAGCCTTGTGTTAGAGACAGGCTTGAGCAGTAGAGACAACTTGATACATCTGAAGATCAGTGACAGACTCACACTGTCACCGAGGTTACTTGTGGCTGTTCCTGTCCTCCAAATGTCCCAAAATACAGTTATGTCTATACAGACTGTCTATATTGCCTCGGGGTATACGTCCCATTAGTAGTTTATACAGTTGCATCTGTTATGAAAACACTGTTGATGTTCTGTAATTTCACTGTGGCTCCCACGGGCATTTAATACTATCTGGTGTTTCTGGATCCAGCAATATTGATAATGCCTGCCTTCGGGAATGAGCAGCCATAGCTTTCTAGAAGACTGTATGGAGATTCAAGACAAACTTGGGAAGCACCCTCTCTAGGAACAGGGACCTATGGATCTTGTTACTATAGCAGGAAAGGCAGGACAAAGGACCAGCCTTTGGAAACTGCTGGCTTTTTCTTTCTGATAGAATCACAGAATCATAGGGGTTGGAAGGGACCTTGAGAGATCATCAGGTCCACTCCCCCTGCCAAGCAGGCTCCCTAGCTCATATTGCTCAGATAGGCATCCAGACGGGTCTTGAATATCTCCAGAGATGGAGACTCCACAACCCCCCTGGGCAGCCTGTGCCAGGGCTCTGTCACCCTCACTGTGAAAAAGTTCTTTTGCATATTGGTGGGGAACTTCATGTGCTCCAATTTGAAGCCATCGCCCCTTGGTCTGTCTCCATAGACAACTGAAAAAGGCTGGCTATTGCCCCATGTCCCACACTTCAGATATTTATAAACATTAGTATATAAAAAATACCAAGTAGACTCTTCTCGAAGATGCACAATGATAAGCAACAGATACAGTTCCAATATGGAAATACCAACTGGGTACTAGGAAAAAGTTTTTGTAACGAGGGATGTCAAACACAGGAACAGGTTGCTGAAGAGATCTGAACATCTCCAAGGATGGATTTTCTATAACCTATCATGAAGAAGGCCCCAGGCAACCTGGTATAAGCTGACGCTACATTTAACAAGCTGTTCCCTACAATCTAAACTGTTTTAGAAAGGGCAAAATGACCATGTATCATAGTGCTTATAGCACATAGATGTTTCCCACATTCTGTTTGGTAAAAGGGAACATGATTTTTCTGACCTGTCAGGAAGCTACAGCAAACTCTACCAACCAATCCGTAGTATCACCCACTATGTAATATATAAGAAACCTGAACGGCGTAATGCAGCTATGTGGAAGTATATGCTGAAGACAATATTGACATTAAAGAAAAAAAAAAAGAATTCATTGTTAAAGCAGGGAATCTTTTTCCTTGATGACTTGATCAGTCTCAAAGATGACTGGTAACTACAAGAACATCATAAGCCTCTTTAGGACATTGGGCAAAACTGATTATTGGAAAGCTGTTCAGGCAAATGTTATACCAATTCAAGAAAAGGAGGAATTAAGTTACTCAAATGCTCAATCCATATATGTCCAAAGAAGTCCTCCACCAGCAGTTTCTAGTGTGCTTTTGTTTCAGTAGAAGGAAAAATTAGGTGAGCAACATCTGAGCTTTAGTGGGTACAAGCATATCCACAGCGTCAGGTGCACACACAAAGATTTCTGCATGTGTAAACACATGCTATTCTCTTCCTCTTTCTTGATCAATCTGAAAACACACGTTTGTTGATGACACACCTACTCACAGCAACAGTATGTCTGTAGAAGGTTGAAGCTACCGCAAACCAGTCTAAAATAGGTAACACAAATTACATTCTTGACTATGTGAATGTAAATAGTAAGAAAAAAATTGTATTCAGATTCTAAAACAGAGAATGTAATGTTCCATCTTCAAGACTATTGTTTTATCATAGGGCCAGATTTTATTCTTTTTTTTCAATCCAATGCCAAAGGTAGCATCTCAAGGCCATCATTAAAAGCTTCCTTCCCCCTCCATCTAGAATTTCTTCCTGAACATTGTCATTTACAGAAAGGTAAACACATTATAAAAATCATTTGACAGGTGATCTGGGGGCTTCTCTAAAGTTTTAATTTTTCACAAAAGAGCTGTTTAGATTTACAAAAAGAGAGGACCAGATGAAACTAGAAAATAACCAGCTGACTTCACCTATGGAAAGCAGTATCTGTGCTAGGTTTTTAAGACTTTGGAAGACTACTAATTGTCATTAGGAGGTCTTAGCATTTCCCCATGATTTCTCTCATTGTTCCATGAAGCTAGCAGCTTGGCTGGAAAAGGTATGTGGTAGAACTGTTGATGTAACAGCGGGTAACAGTTAGGAAAGAGATTACTTTCAAAATGCAAGCTTTTAGTCTTCCCTTTATTACAGCACTATCAAGTTTAGTCTATGGGAAGTGTCAATCTAGCTGTTAAATTAAACAGAATGAAACAAAACCAGATTCTGGTCTAAGCAAAGAAGCATTTGTTGAAGCTGAAGTTGTGTAGACATTTTTAACTCTTCAAAGCCACCTAAACCTCTTATGGCTTGGTAATGCATGTTCAGAGGCAATGGGCACAATTGACAGAGAGACATCGGCTGACCGAGCTAGGTTGCCATCAATCAAATGATAAGCAAAAACCAAGAAATGAAAGAGCAGAGCAAAGGCAGAAGTCCTTAAAAACAGTTGGTTGCATGGAAAGAAGAGGTCATTGGTCCCAGGAGGTATGTATTAGCACAGAGTGTAGGTGAATAGGTCAGTTTCACTTCCCATCTTCAAATAAAGATCTCTGAAGGCAAAGATTGCAGAATTTTATCCCACACAAACAAGGGGAAAAAGTTAGTCCTTATGTTCACAGGTTCTGGTTAACCATGACAACGTGACAGTGTGATGTACATTTAATAACTCATCATAACTACAAAAAAACCCCACACCCTTAAACAGGTTGCCCAACACTGCAGAACTAGGAATCGAACGGGTGAAAATCAGTCTCTGTAGTTACCTGCTGATTTTGGCTATAAGCAAAAATATTTCTAATGCACACTAGTGGTGTCCTAACAGGATTCATGCTAAGAAAACATGTGAAGTGGCAAGTTATAATGAGCTGTGAAAATGCTGTTAACTCAAAACCAACCAACCAGAAACCTCAAGGAGAAAAAATATTAAAAATTACTGTATTCAGCAAGTAGCAGTGATACCAACTCTTCCATAAGACAACAAAAGGATGCTTTAAAGAAGGAAAAAGAATGGCGCTCACAGAAAGGTGACAGAGTAGGATGACACTGAAGGTCTTGCAAATGGACTGACACATGAAATATTGACCTTTGTGCCAATAAATTCTTGGATTACTAAATTTACTATCTTAGGAACTGTAGCTGACAATCAGACAACTCAAGCAGAGAAGTAGATTAACATACCTCACTCAAATGGGTTTGACTTTGCTCCTACTCATCTAACCAAAATTCTCACTTGAAGTCCCAGCAAAGTAACTACATATACATAAAGGATGAAGAGGAAGGAACATCTCATTTCCTAATTCTGATGTCTTCATCTATGTCTGTACAGAAATCTTTCAGTGTTTTAACTGAAGATTTGTCTGCCTAGTTCTCTCTAAAGCACACTCTAGCATTCAAAAAGCAGGGTCCCTCTTTTAACATATGTACTCACATTAAGAGTTAAGATGAAAACAAATGAAAATAAACCAAAAAGTTCTTATAAAAACCTCTAAACTTTAGGAACGCCATCTCTGTTTCAATCTTTATTACAAGATGACTTACAGCTACATGTTAAAATATTAACAATAGTAATGTTGGCAAATTTTTTCCTAGGTCTTCCATGTGTTGAAGCAGGCTAGGCTTTGTCTCCTGTTCAGTCTTAGAAGTGCACTCATTACTTCTTGCACACTGCATAAGCAAGACTCAAAGGTTTCCTTTGCCTTTTCTTCTTGCTTTTGCCAGGAATGCAGTGCCATTCTGGTGCAATGTGACTCCTGAAATGCTAAACGAGTATCTTGCACTGAGCCAACCTCTGTCCTTAGCAACAGTTTACGACTACGTTTTATTATTTTAATGAGAGATGGAAATAGCAGGAACGTTCGGCAGCGTTGCAATGAAACAGCTATATTGCTCATTCAAATGAAACTGTATTTGATACAAAGTGTTCATTAAAACTGCGTTTGTGTCAGACTTAACCTTAAAAACAGGGTAATTCATAGCTAAAGCTGAGTTTTAACTCTTCACTTGTGCCTGCACACTGCGACTCTCTCATCCCATGGGTAAGCAGAGCATATGATTCCCAAGGACTAGAGAATTTAGTCACCAAATACTTAACCTCAGTTTCTTTCCCCTTGTATCTTAAACATCACAAAATAAATGTTATTTTCTAATATATTTAAGTTTCCTTTGTTCCACATCTTGATCAAAGCCGTGAGTCCAGAAAAAACCCCAGCCTTTCTGTGTAACAGACTGGGATTTTTACAAAGCCACGCATAAGACAGATGCTCATTTCCAACAGAAAAATCAAGCATGCTTTATGAAAAGTGATATTTTTGTTTAGCTTAGTAACAACAAGACAGATGAGAGAAGGAAAAGTGGCACACAAAGGTTCTCAGACACAAATAGACTCAGCAAAACCTGGACTTGCCAAAAAATTTTACAGATAGGGAGGGAATGGGTAGTTCTGCTTTTTCCTCTCCACATGAATATCTTTCAGTTTCATTCAAATCAGCTCTATGAATGGCTTTCCCTAGTTATTTATGTGAACCAAAGGGCTAAAGCTATCTTTACTGGCTGAATAGGAGTTTGGAAGAAGAATAAAATCTCAAGTAGTTCTGCCATGATGCATATCACTGTAGTGCTTCTTCAGCTGCCAATAATACACTGAGCAATATGATATAAACCTGTCCTACTCTACACTCGACAGAGACAATAGTATGTCCTAGAGTATTTGTGAAGGAGGGCAGGGGATTCTTGGATTATTTATTTTTTTTTAAACACTCCTTCATTTATATTTATAAATGAAGAGTCAGACAAATACACTTTATATATGAAGCCAAAGGTGAAAGGGGAGGTCTATAATCCCTTAGATGTACACAGAGATGTAGCATAGCTTTGGGCCAACCTTCTAGAAATTTCTTGCTCCATCTGTACTGACCCATCAGATATAAAGTGTGTTCATGTGCATATGTAATTAACCAACTAATTACAACTGGGCCACTTTCTTGCATTTCTTGTTTTTCCCTTTGCAATATTAGCTTGAAGGAAGGTGTCCCTTGGGATCTCTAGGGCTATAGAACAGATTTCTAGATATTTCTGATGAATGAATTCAGAATGTATTAACAATATATATATTGACTTCACATTTCAGTCAACATCAAAATTTATTGACCCTCGAGGTAAATATTAATCTCAGCCTTGACTCAATCAATATTTACCGCTTGGTTCAATACATCTTGATGATCATCTCAAGATAGTTCAATATATACTTGATATGCAAGAAAGTTTATTACATTGTTACAAGGGTTTATGTACTGCTCTTTGTATTTTAGGAAATAAGGTTTCTAAGTGGCATTTTGATAAAAAAAATAGATAATGTTTTAGCTGATATCCTTTATCATGAATAAAATAAATATGTATAATGAGTTCATAGACCTGTGTAGCCAGCTTGGGAAAATCAGAGCTCAGCACAAGTAAGTTTTGCTTAGTAATGAATTCAACAAAATGCCAAGGACAAAGCACACAACTGCTGTCTTGAAAAAATTGCCCCAACCCCCAAAAACACTACCAAAAAAAAACCCCTAAGAAAAAGGTGAAAAAGTATTTTTAGAGACTAAGATTGCTTGTATTCACAAATTTGAAATAAAGGAATTGTAGCAATATTCCAGATATCTAATAATTAAAAAAAAAAAGGAAGAGAGTGCTCAATACAAAAACCTGTACAACATACTCCCAGATAATGGGAAATTAAAAAGATAGGTGGAAAAATGCAAGACAGTAGTTTTTCAACCCTTCTCAAACAACAATTCAGAAAAACTTCTTTTCATCACCTCCACACTGTATCTGTTAAAGCCACAACCCATATTACTGGATCTGTACGAAGTACAGATCTAAAAAACACCTGAGGTCCTCTGAGGACTGAAGAACATTATGACCACTGTAGGAGCATTCTTTTGTCTCCTGTGGGTTTAACTGGTGAAGTCATAAAAAAAATTAAATGTATTAAAACAGGCTGCCCCAAATTGAGTACTCAAACTAAATTACTCTAAAGACTAAAGTCTGGCAACAGATGCCACACCTCAGCAGGTGCCCTACTGCAGGAAGCTGTATGAACTGTCTCCCTGCCTAAGGTCTTCCCGTTATCCATCTATACCCAATTACACAAAGCATGATTGAAAAGTAAGGATATTTACTGAGGAAGGATGGTTGACAACTCAGCAGAAAGACAGTCACCTCTCGCCTCATGCTGACCGTATCCTCTACAGGCCTGGTGGGAACCTCTGACACCACAAAGGGCCCTCCACACCACACTCTTCCTGCAGATGCCCACCTGGTCAGAAGTAAAATGAGGGCAGAACACAAACAAGCAACTTAACAAGGGGCATGGATCAGGTTTGTCCCATGGATCAAGACTGTTCAAAGCTCTATGCCATTTACTCTGTTAGAGAAGTAGTTCTCCGGAGACAAAACACCCCACAGAAAAAAGCAAACCAAAAATTTGGATTTCTGAGGTGTGTTGCCACAAGCTAGACTTCAGATAGATTTTTATTTAATGAAAAACTAGAATTTACACATTCATCCCTACACATACCAATAAATACCAATAATACCACTACCTCTTGCTTTGTTCCAAGAATGCAAAAATCAGTGTTTTGCAGTCTGCATTATTTCCTTGATATCAAGAGGCAATTCACAAGACAAAGTCATGAAGTACCTACCTGGATATCCTTAGAGCTGTGTACAAAGCAAGAAAAATCTTCCAAGCAGCAAGAGAAATAACATCTGTCTGACTCTCCCCAACACAGCATGCTCTCTGCTATCCGTGGGCAGAGATAAAACTCAGTTTTCAGACTACGGTATTTGAAGATTTTTGTAGCTCTGACTACACAGCTAATGATGAATCACACAATTCATGAGCAAACTGATGTTGAAAACAGCAGACTTGAAGCTACTTACTGTCTCTGCATGGATTTTCACAGGAGTAGCAGAATCTGTCAAGGAGAAGACAAGCATGTAGAGCGCTCCAGATGCCTAGCTTTATGGAAATATGGCAACCATAAACAAGCATAGGCACCTGAAATTGAAGATGCACACAAATTTACTGTTTACGACTCTACACCATTAGATGGTAGATGAACATTAGTTCTTGGCTCTTAACTATGGGCTCACAGACATATCAGACTACTTCCGCCTGCAGGAACTAGGAGACCAAGTCTATACTGAGCAAACTTAAAATCACAAAAGGAAATCTTTTACTCCACTGTGAAGTTTTTGATTTGTGGACCCCCAGAAGATTATGAGCTACTGATGAATACTCCATTTATTCAGTACACAAGCCTGAAAATGGGATGAAAGCTGTAAACTAATATAGAGGAAGAAATTTAATCTAGAATCAGACAAAGGTCCTATTAGCAAAAGGCAAACACTCCAAAATGCAGCTGGGACTGTGGTAAAGTTCAGGCATTGTAGTTTTCTGGTCTGTTTCCTTTCTCTCCCATCTTTAACTCTGCTTTGCCTTCTGTGGTTGTTAATAACAGCAGAAAACACCTGAAACTGTTGCATAAGTACAGCACAGAAATGTCTACAGCTCACAATAGAGCAGAAGTGGCTTAGGCTGGAACAAATGTAACATAGACTTAAGAAAGCACAACGTAAAACAAATCTTTCTTGCTTGGGAAACCAGAATAATATACTTTGGGAGGGAGGAAAGAAAAAAAAAAAGAGATAAAAAATAATAAAAAAGAGAAGATAAGCAAGCAAATGCTAGTAAGACAAATTATGTAACTACGTGCATGGAACTTAGTCTGTTTAATTGAAGTGGATCTCTCAAGTGCTTCTATAAGTAGCCAGTGCCACAGACTAGGATTTGTATACATGATGCTCATAAGTCAACCTGATCAGTCAAAACTGAAGAGGGACTCTCAAAGATGAACTGAAGATTCACGGAGACAGAAGAGTTTTGTCCTTTCAGTAAACATGATTCAAGGACAAAGACTTCACTGGATAACTAAACATGTTAAGAAAAATAATCCAAGAGAGCCTTCTTTAAAGCTTTCAGTGTCAGCAATCTGGTGACTAAAAAAATACTTAGTAGGTGTTTTTATCACCCTCCACCCTTTCAACCACCCAAAAAAGGAATAAAATAATTAGGAAAAAATAGCTGTATTATGTATCCTGACATTTAAAATATATGAAACAAAGACAACCTGGACAAATATTTTTAGCTATCTAAAATCCAATAAATGGTTATGGCAGTTAGCTTCTATGCAGAATCTTGAAGAATAACACAAACTTTTAAAATTTGCTTCCTATACGAACCCTCCATGTATTGAACAGAGAACAAACTAAGCAGACAACAGAAAACAACCATTGAGGCCATTCCTACTAGAGGTGGATAAGAGATGCAAATTTCTCCCACTCACGTAGCAACTATAATTTTCTTGTATTAATACACATCTGGGGAAAAAAAAATCAGCAATGCCTCACTCGGGCTTAACTTGTGTTATATATTTGCATTATGCACATTAAAGCATACAGGAGCATAGGGAACTGCCATTTATCACCCTTCAGCTCTACTAAAACAATGTCACTGCTTTGAAACAGATGTTGTACCAAACCTTCAGAGCAATTTCATTTGCTGTATTTGTTCTAATTCTTTAACTGTATTTGCCAAAGACCATTTCCCCCCCAACTTTTGAGGTTCATGGTTCAAGTCCTAGCACTGAGCAACATGTCAGGCCCAACACCAAAAGTTGAAGCTTCTTGAAAAAGGCATTAACTTACCGAACTAAACTCTAAGATTACAGAATCATTAATCACAATTACCATGATACTACGGATCCAGCAGTACAAAAGAAAATGGGATCTTATATTCTGTGGATATTAAAAAACTAAATTGAAATGAGCAAGATCAAAATACCACTTGATACAAATATTAAATTACAATTTCATATATTACATTTTTCCAGAGAAAACTGGAAAACATAGCAGCCAAAACACATTTAAAATCTGGAAGATAAGATGAGGTTTGTTGCCCCCCCCCCCTTTTTTAAAAAATACATTTTATAAAAAAGTTGTCTAACCCTCCTCTCATATTCCAGACCTGAAAATATAGTTTTTACTAGAATAGGAGAAAAGTCACAAGTTTCACATAATTTCCCCAACGTAAGAACACTGTGTACTTGCAGCTATTACACGATGTGAGTGATGAGGTGTGAATCTGCCTGGGGCAGGGAATACAATTTTGTACAGGACAACTATAGACACTCATTCAAGAAAACAGGTCATGAAACAGCAGTAACATGTGCTGCAGATTCAACAGTACAGCTCCATATGAATCTGGTCCCTAGAAAGTCCCTCACTACAGAACAATATGTAGGCCTATATGAGACACAACATTTCATGTTTCTCTGTTAGTTCAGCCCTATGGTAAGCTTAAATTTCCCTCCTTGTGCAAATGATTGCAGCTCATCTTACAAAATGGAAAGAAATTCTATGTCTTGAAAACTTCTCTCCAAGGTAGCTCAAGAGAAGCCTGAAATACACTCAGAGAACGTGGTACTACTCCTTCAGACACACCTACCTTCAGAGCTTCCAAAATGCTTTGTAAATTGATGCAAAAAGATAATAATTTTGCTTTCTTTGGAAAGGAAAAAAAATATCAAAAACTACCACAAAACCTAAAACAGTCAGAACACCAATTAAGGTCAAAGTAGGATAAAGACACATGCTTTCCAATCACAAATTGCAAATGTATTCTTCTGCTTTAATCCCTTGTTAACATCCAACCAGGTATCTTTTTATGGAATAGTCAATAGTGGGATACCAGTCTGCTGTATGTACAGCACAAGACTAGTTAAGTCCCCCAAATTGCACCATTTTAGCCTTATGCTTTAAGATGATTTTGCCATAGATTTAAAGTGAGATCAAGTCCAAGGGTGATCCCCGTAGAGAAAACAGAGTAAAGAATATTATAAGCAACCTTTACAGTTACGTAAGCTATCTATCTAGAATATTATTAGAGAGTTGTAAAGCCCAAATAAATCAAGGCTAGGACCTGTAAGAGGGTATCCCAGCAGAGAGGGGCAATAAGTATAAAACAAACGCTTGCACAGTACAACAAATTTGATGTTGAGTTTCTAACTGTTCAGAAGAAAAATAGTTCCTGAAGGCTCACTTGCTCTGAGTGATTACAGAAAACCACAAAGAGGGGATTTATTTCAACATTTGCTGAGCACAGGAGGTCGAGGAGTTAAGCATTTATTTGCAAATGTGTAGGAAAGGTAGAAAAATTTGGGATTTGGGGGGGGAGGATGGTGCTTGCTTAAAAAAACCCCAACCAAACAAAAAGTGTTCCTCCACTTAACGCCAGTTGGAAGATGGGTCAAAGATGCTGGAAGTTGAAACTACTGGAAGATTGAAATGTAACTATTCTTCAAAGCAATCCATGCATTCAAAGTGGTAGTCATGGGAAATAAACAATGTGTTTCAGAAACACTAGTTTCTGCATTTTGGCTTCCTCTCGGTGAAATAAATCAAAAGCAAAAAGTGTGTAGTTGCTACATTTCAAACCAGAAGCAGCACCATATGGAGCAGCACATGCTAAGGCAATACCATAAGCCAAGATACAGGGGATAGGAGCTGAAGCACCATCATATGTACAGGATAGCCACGCTGGAGCACTGGCACATCAACAGAGATGGACTGGTCATTAGGAAAGAAAACCACCACCCCCACCCACCCCCCGCCCCCCTAGAATTGCAGTTATTTATAAATTTTAGGCTGAGCATACAATCCCAAATAAGTCTGATGTCAGAAATACTCTCTAGTACTTCAGTCAAATAAATAGATAAAATTGAGGACTTAGAATGTTTGGCCACTTTTCTCCCCCCAGATTTAAGCCTGGAATTCAGTGTACAGATAGCCAGGCAGAGATAGGAAAAAAAAATCATAAAAAGGAGAACAATTCATCAATTAGTAACCAGTAACAATCCTCTGAACCATAACAAGGTTGCATTCAAAAAGCCCTAGCAGACTAGAACCGAGGACAAACAGACATTCATAGGCAATGATAGAAGGGCTGCAGAAACCCAGCCATCTCATGATTCACATTATGCTGATGCACTCTTGATGCAGCTTTATATAATAAAGTCTAAAAAAACCCCCACAACAAATATTGCTCATCACTGTACTCAGGTACATATGGATATAAGGAGTAAGTGAATATGTAATGAAGGTATCATTTGTCTATCCACAAGTTGAAAAATAGAATTTGGAAAGAGTGGCTGCATTAAGGGAGGTTCTTCTCCAGAAGGGCCAGGAGGCAGAGAGAAGATACCAGTACTCTTAGCAAACCCCTGAACCGGTCACATGCTCTTTCCTCCAAACAACGCCTGCACTGTGCTGCGCAGGATGCACATGCAGCTACAGCTCCTGATGGCACAGAAGGTAGAAAGGGTGAAACAAACCATATGAGAGGCAGAGGAAGGCCATGCCCAGTTGAAGATAAATTATCAAAGCTCCTGCCAAATCACTTCCAGAAAGTGATCCTGGTTATTCAAATGAGGTGGTTGGATCAGCATATCTCTTGCTTCTGTTAGCAACTTACAAAAGAAGCTTTTCATGCCAAAAGCTTTTATTTTTTCTCCCCGACCACATGAAGACAGGGCAATTCTACTCCTTTATGTAAAAGATCAGCAGAAGTCATGTCAGAATTGAAAGAAAATCAAATAGAAGAGGTGAGAAAAGGGAACAATGACGCTGTGAAATCCGTGCATTTGTCAAAGTACAAACCAAGTGGAGAAAAAGTTCCTGTGAAAATAATGAAGGAACAGTTCCCCTGACACAAAGTAGGCTTGCAATTGGTTGGGAAAAGTATAGATATGACTATCCTAGATTAGTATTTTCCATTATCTTAGATATCCTTAATGGGAGATACTGCAGCTAGACAGAAGCCTTAATTCACTTAATATATCTAGAGAGAACGCATTTCACAGTGACTCACATTTGATGAACAGTTTATGGGGCATTTAGCAATAAAGTACAGATCAGATATGCCACAGTCAGACCTTCTCATCCTTAGCCCATAAGAGGGGCAGAAAATGTTTTTAAATAATAAAGCATATAAATTTAAAAGAGCTACAGATTTTGCTATATCATGTTGAATTCCAGAATGGCACCATTGAAGGATTTTTTTTTTTTTTTAAACAGAAAATCAGAAGCTTTAAATGACTCGATGCCATAGGATTTGCTTTCACAGTCCTAAACCAAACCTACATTTACAACAAAAAACAAAAATTAGAAATACCATAGAAGAAACCACACAGTCACAATGGGAGTTTCCTTGGACAACCAGATGTTCTCTATGAATAAGTAGGTGACATTGTTACAGAAAGCAAGCCAGAAGCACCAAGTTGACTGTTTCTCAAAGAAGATCCAAGAAGCATGGCAATGAAACAGGTGAATCTCAGAACACCAGACATCCAGAATAAAGTTACCAAAGCCTCAAAACTATTTTACCTCCTCCACTGTACACATGCAGGTCTACATGGCAAAGCAGTGTATCTCAGAAACTGACATTAGGGTAACTATAAGCTTTTAATTTTTTATAGTAGCTTAAATAGCTTGAATTTTTAACATCTATAGTTATATGTGTAGAAGAAAGCTGCATGCTCATAAGCCTTGTGCAGTTCTCTCAAGCACCTGCACAACCAGTTGCATGCTGCAGAGGCGCATGTGACAGCACCAGAACATGTACCACCTACACCAGGTTCTCTGGCTGTGGACAATTACCATAAGAGAGAACAGAAGGGAGAAAAAAAAATAAATTCAGATGTGAAAAGAAAATGAGAGAAGAGAGAACATGAAAGCATCCCTCAAGCCTTCTTCTCCCAATATTCCACCTTTCATAGGTTTTCCTGACACATCAAGCAGTTTCAGGACATACTGGTTTGCCACACCAGTTGTTCTCAAGAAGAACCAGATACAGTGCTGGGTAGTGGGGAAGAGAACAGCACCAGGGAAAACCTATGTAACCTCATAGTTTACACACAGAATATGTGCTGAACAGCAACTGGACATCTGAAAATTCCTCTAAAAAACGGTTTTAAACATCTAGGGTGTAAGAATAAGAAAATTAAAAAGAAGTCTTTTAGGGGAAAAAAATAATAAAAAAATAATCTGTTGTCATTCCCCCACAGGGCACTCCCTTTATCTGAGGGCTGCTTTCAGTGTTTGGTTTAGTTGCAACAATTTCCAAGGAGGCACTGTAAGATTCAGAAAAAAAAAAAAAAGACTTCTTCCTGCTTCCTCTGGACTTGACTGGATTTGTACTTCTTGAGAAATGCCTCCCTCCTGTATGCCTGTCTTGAAAAACATCAGGGCACCCAGCTATTAAATAATTGTCTCTCAAAACCACTCCTTCCCTCTCAAACTATTCCAAGTTTTTCACCATCATTTACATATTTCCACCTAGTCCAGCACACTGTCACAAGGCACCAGATTTCTCTCCTGCCCAACAATGCTCCTCAAAAAACATAACACACAGTTCACTGCTTATAAACTATTGGTAAACATATATCATCTGTCACCACTTTGCTTAAAGCTAGTTAAACTTTATTTTCAGTGTTAGCATAATGCAAACAGTACCTGCTGCAAGTTTTCTACGCTTACAGTCTAAATAGTAACATGTTCAACTAGTCTTTACTTTAAATGTTATCAAAAGCTTAGCACTAAAGAAATACTCATTGTATTCCAAATACTACCCCAGCTAATCAACTGTTCAGATTTTCTTTCTTTGTGGCAGTGAGCAAGGGTTGAAAGAAAGAAAAAGAACCATTGATTTCTAATGATTTTTGCCACAGAATTTCACCTGCTGTTTGCAGAAGGACTAGTAGAGTCTGCTGTGCTGCAAAGCTATTTTTTTCTGGTCCACTGCAACTATTTGACCATCAGGGAAGATCTAAGTAGAAATAGGCCCACAGAATTAAATGCAGTCATCTGGTTGGCATGGTCACAATTCCACTTGTACTGATGGTTTGGGCTGAAAAAAAAAAAAATCAGTTTCCTTTCATACCAGAGCACCATAGCTATTTAACATTATTTCACTTGGAATGCTATTCCTAACTTTCACAGGCTAAAGAGGCTTCTGTGTTCTTTGAGTTTCAAATAGTTTCTAGATTTAGCTTTCAGTACCCAAGTATGCTATTTAAAACTTGAAGTTGGAAATGCATGGTGACATTTTTCTCCTCTCCTTTTCAGGTCCTCAACAGGCCTGGAACTTGCCAACAAGAGGATACCAGTCCATGACAACTAATAGCCCAACAGACGAGAAACCTTCTATGGTGCTGGTGTCTGTATCTGCTAGGTTTCTTTTCTCTCCCTTTCACCCAAGATAGCTGAGACACACCCATGTTTTATTCCTTTCCTGCCCCCTGCCCTCCCCCGGTGGGCATTTATTTCCATCCAAAATGACTCAGAGAAGAGCACGGATGCAAATATTCCCTGTTTCAAGTGAAAGGCCTGACATGCCCATACCCAGGGCCCCATTCATCCCCACACAGGGTAACCCTGTCTGCAGTCACACACCCTGCGCTGCGGTGCCCATGCAGCTGGTGGGCTCAAGCCAGGCCCCAAGCGCTACTATAGGCAGGCGGCTACGCTGAAGGTTCAGTCCCGCTCTCCCAGGAATCTGCATGACCTTCCCTAACTACCTCAACAGGAGTGAGAATAACACCTTTGGGAATAAAAGGTGGGAAAGGAGACCAATGCTGTTCTGAGTCAAATCCAGTGGGCCTTTTGTACTTTAGATGGCCCTCTTTGGAAGACCAGCAACAAAGCTGCCCAGAGTTTTAAATCCCAGTGAACGAGTCCCTCTGGGCTCACTAAGCTCACATATTCAGGGCCGCTCACTTCTTAGGCTCAGGATAAAAAAAGCATATCAGAACGCTGCCAATAGTTATCTATTTATATTTGGAAATTCAATAGTTTTATATGAACATGACACCATTTGGGGGGGGGGAGGGGAGAGGGAGTTTGCAAGTCCAAAGTGAGAGTACTTGTTCTATTAAGCATAGAGAAATATTTAATTTCTCTTACTACTTATTCCTATTTCTCCTTTTGATTTACTTTAATTAAGCTCTCTTTAGGCTTGCAAGTCTGAAGGGAAGGGGGGTTTCTCCCTCCCCTTCTTTGTAGTAGGAATGGAAATTGCTCTCCAGGCAGGTTTTTCCAAATGCTCACGGCTTTGCTCTTTACTTAAATAAAAGACCTTTGAAAGACAGCAGTGTAGGATGGCTCACCATAGATTTAAGATTTTTCTAACATCATTCCTACAGTGCTCCAATTTGGAGGGTTTTTCAGTCAAAACCTTGGCTGCTATTTTCATCCAGCTATAGATGTCAAGATAAGGGGAGTACACTTTGGAACTTGATACTAGAGTCACGCACATCATCAGGGATGTAAGAGGGGGGTCATCTCATCCTCACTTTGTTGTTAACAGAGACTGCCACAGCACCCGCTGAATTTCTCTTTATACGTATTTTTAAAATTCCAGGGCAAGATCTTGTTTCACTCTTTAACTTAATGCCGCACTCTCTGCTTCTAAATTTATTTTTAAGCTTAAGTTGTTCAAAGGGCACTTTCAGTGATATGGAATGGAAACTAAATAGGTGTTGCTCTGTAAAGTGATATATTCCCTAAAACTGTTTCCAGCAGGTATTACAAAGCCTCAGCAAGCAAAGTCTCAGGAGGCATAGCTAGGTAATGCATCAACAAAGACACATAAAAACAAGAGGCAGCTGGCCTATTATTAAGAAATGAAGCAGCAGCCGTTGAAAGTACAGGGTGTGAGTTAAAGGAAAAAAAGCAATTTGGTTAAATAAAAAGAACACCAGCATCTGCATCTGAAGTGGAAAACAAGCAAAGCCATTTAAAAAAAAAGAAAGAAAAAAGAACACCCCCCTTCTCTTTTTACAACAGTCTTCTCTCTCCTAGCTGCATCCAGAGCACAAAGTCTGTTTCTGAAGGGATCTTCAAAGCAGAAATTTTCAGACATAGTTCCAGCTTCACTGAAACCAGCAAGAATTTTGGGGTCTAGTCCCCTCTGAAAGTGGTGGTGTGATCTCTAAAGCTATGTTGATATCCACATGGGGGCACAGTTGTGCTTGCATGGAGTCCCATTGAACTGAATGGTTCAATAGCCCCTCCTCAGCTACTGTAAACAGCAGCGGGGCCTTTACTTGGTTTCCTTCGCACAGAATTAGGCACTCGTGTTTGTCTTGTTTTATAATTTCTAACCACGTCCTTAGTCCCACCGTTAACAAGCTTCATTTTTCCTCTGAGGTGCTCCTGTATCTGGAATATCATGCAATACAGCAGGAAACCATGAAATGGGACACTAGCTACCTCAATTTGCGTTTTCAGTGCATTAAAAGAAAGTTAGAAGTGGAGCTTATGCGTCTCCATTGAAGATCACTTTTGCGGAGTGCACACAGCGGAGAACGCGACATCAGCAGATCCACGGCCATTTAAATAATGCACTTCTAAAAATTTGTTTTAACAGTCATGCAAATGTAGCTTTCATTTGACTTGAACTTGCAACTGTGTTTGAAGTTCGTGTAATAATTTTATGCTTAGAAGACTAAATTCATGTGTGGGCACTTCAGTACTAAAAAAAGCAAGCAAGTAAATTGGAAAGAATTACAGCCACGCAGATCCAGTACCTAATTCTATAAATAATTTCTCTGTCCTAGTGTATTCCACATCCCAGACAAGCAAAGACAATAAAAATTCAGTCACAAAGCAATAAAAGATGGATAGAAAGACCTAAGTATTTTACAGAAAGCACAAGAGAGCAAGAACATAATTAGTATTTACACTGGAGTTCTTTTGACTGACTCTGTTGTACTTTAATCAAAAGCAAGGCTTGGTCCTCAGCCTCTTACTTATAGTAACTCCACATCCTTTTAGGTTCTTTCAAACCCTTTGGTAGAAC
Organism: Zapornia atra; assembly: GCA_013400835.1. Classification (NCBI taxonomy): domain Eukaryota; kingdom Metazoa; phylum Chordata; class Aves; order Gruiformes; family Rallidae; genus Zapornia; species Zapornia atra. The sequence goes on from VZTU01013821.1 coordinate 127,924, forward strand.
TGCTCCCTGGAATTTGACCGGCAAACACAACATCTGTCCTCAGCCCACAGCGTAGGTACCATCAGAAGTGCAGAGGTTGTCTTGCACTTAATGAAGGTGCCCATGGTCAGACACAATCTGCGCAACATGCTCCTCTGGCACTTAGCCCAGGGTTACAGCAGAGCAAGTACTCCCTCCTGACTGATTTCACCTGTCATACGGAAGGATATCAGTTCAGCCTCTTACGGAAAGCTAACGTCTTAAGCATAGCACCAGGTACACATGTTTCAGAGAGCATCCAAATACCTTTTACCCCAATGTACAAGCCAATTTTTTGTATTTCATCTTTCAGTGTCCATCATTTTTGTCCTTCTATGTAGTTATTGGCTTACCTGCCTCAGGTCAAAAAAAAAAAAGAAAAGAAAAATCTACACTCACACTTAAAGCCCAGGAAAGAAAAAAAAAGCTTTGCAAATCCCAGGCTAGGAAAAATACCAGGTTGTCAGCTCTTAGTGCTATTACTTCATACCAGGAAAGATAAAGGAACAAGGCTCGTCTTTTTTTCATCAAACCACAAAACCTACATTAAGCTGCCTAGAATTAGCCTCTTTTCCTTCTCCAGAGCGCAAGTCTTTATTTCATAGTCTTACTCACCTACATTGTTGTTTCTTCCCTACAGTCATAGCTGTAGTCTTCTAAAACCGCAGCTTTTAGTGTGCAACAAGAGGTGGGAGGGTTACAGGGGCTCCATTAAGCCTTTACATCGTCAGGTCTATGGAGTATATGCCTTACCATAGCCCAGACCACAGGCAGCTACTGACCAAAACACTGTCTCAATGTTAAACGACAGAAAAGAAGTGGTATTCCAGTCTATGGGTTGTACATCTCTGTCTAGTAACCCAAAATAAATAAAAGTCACAGATTTCAGTTGCTCTTCTTGCTTTGTAATTTAGGAAGGGCGGGAGTTTTCAATAGAGCACACAGAGGGAAAATTTGTGAGCCAGGAAGTATTCGGTGGTGGGGAAAAAAAAAAAAAAAA
>VZTU01013821.1:128946-158107 GCA_013400835.1 Zapornia atra
GAAAAAAAAAAAAAAGAAAAGGAGCTAGGAGGGACAGAGGAATAAATTTAAGAGAATAAACAAAACAACAAAAACAAACCCCACAACCATATACCTAGAGAAAGGATATCCCTACTTATAGAAAAAGGCAAAAACCTGTTATTTCTGTTAGTCTACAATAATCTTAATTTCATGCAGAATAATTCAAAGCACTTATTTCAGCAAGACAGAAGGGGCATTACCAAAACAGATACACATTGAAAACATTTAAGAGGCATTTTTTTAAGAGGCTCGTAAGGGCCCCATCTAGTTCCCTCCAAAATCATTAGGATCCTTGCCAAAGATCTTTTTGATGGGACATTAGGATACAGCTTCCTTTGAGAGAAAAAATAAAATATATGCTTCTCCACCAATTTATGACTCCTACAGTTACGCAAGTGGAAACAAAATTCTGCTGCCAGAACTTGTCCTGTCATAACTCAGATATTACATAGCAATAATAGCAAAAAACCTACCAAACACTTAGTAAACAAGTTTTCACATTTTAAGAGCAGCACTTACTGTACACACATACACATTACACTTGAGAAAGAAAACACTATTTGTCAGTCTCTTTAAGTCTGTTTGGAAACTTAACTCATCCTGAACACCAAAAAAGCCACCAAGTCTTGACTCCACACATAGACTACAACCACACCACTGCTAACACTAACCCTACCAACACCCCAGCCTTTGCTTGCTTTGAAGAAAGGCTGTCACAAAACCCACAGTTATTCCCTGCAGCTGAGCACCTGCATGATTGCACTCAGTGGTGGACCCTGGCATGAGAGGGAAGAGATGCTCCGTCAGCTTCTGACCCCACAAAGGCATCAAGGGCTGGCGGTGAGCTTGGTGAGAGCATGGTTTGCCTTAATTCCCCATCCCACCTCTGAAATACTCCACTGCAAGTACCTCTCCGTACATTCCTTGGACGACCCTGTTCCCTATCCATTGGCTGGCAAGCCCTGCTCAGCCAGCTCTGCCTGCTCACCGGCCTGGAGCTGTGGTGCCCTGCCTCAGGAAAGCCACTGGCCTGGGTCTGCGTGGAGAGGCATGGGTTAACAGGGTATTAATAGCATTGCCTTTGGGCAACTGATTTAAATTTCAGTGTAAGAACCAGATAACTATCAGCTAGTGTGGAAATGCCCCCACAAATACGTACTTATTTTAAACTGAAACTTTGTCAGTAGTGTCAATTACTGCATATGCTTTTGAGTTCTGTGAATTTTTTAGATTAATAATGACATTGGTGTATGGATATATATTCTCTGTTACAGCCAGAATCACACTAGCAGTAGTAATTCAAATTAAAAAAAAAAAAAAGAGGGGAGGGGGGCACAACACATCACAAACAGGGAGCCACTGAAATTGTTTTTTTATAAAATATATGCAATAGGAAAAAAAGAAAAATTGATTTCCTCCCCTTCTTCAATTTAACCATTACCTTTACCAAGAGAAAAGTAAAGCATTTCAAGACAGCTGTGGGACATTAAGACTGATGTGATCTTAAGAATTATGAAAATTGATCACATACTGTTACAATGCATTGTAGTGATGGTTGAACTTACTACGAAGAGAGAAACCCTTGCCCCCGAATGCACATTTCTCAGAAAACTCATATCATCCTCTCATCCTTTTGTCTTATTCTTTTCTCCCACAACTACAACTCCACATTCAGAATGAGTTTAACTATTATAGCTCTAGTTAAAACCATGTCATTGTGCTGTATAATCTTAAAAAAAAATTTTTGCCCATAAACAGATTGTAAGATAAATTTTTTACATGATTTTCTTAATCCAAGCAGTGCCTTGGTCTGGAAATAAATGAATTAAGTAGAGCAAGAGAGAGAGATATTCTTCAGTGCTCAGTTTTCTTTATCACAAGGAAAATACTTTTGTTATGCACAGAGGACTTTAACTTACACCTAAAGACAGCAAACTTCCATATTCTGTTGTCTGTATGTATCTGAAGGCCTCTAGAAGGGAGCCTGTAATTGCCTGCACACGGCTCAACCTAATATAATTTTTCTTGATCGAAACATAAGAGAAAAAATAATCTAACTTTTAAATTTAAAATCTTTGAAGCCCGAAACAGACTCACAAGCACTCTTTAGAAAGCATTTAAGTAGACTGTACACTCAGTTCAGATTTTCTTTTTTCCTTTTCCTTTTCTTTTTTTTTTCCCTCCCCTTTATGGGCTTGTCTACACAGGGAGGGATAATGGGGAGGTATATCATTCACAGTGAGCTGCAGCTCAGTAACTGCTGCATATTTAATGTTCGGCTGCAGCCATGGCCACAGCCAGCTGGCTCACATCTACAGTGCAAATAATTGCTTCCATATTTGTGGGGATTTTATTGATATTAAGCGTTACATGACCATGCTCCACATTCTCTTTCCCGCTACCATCCCATCAGCACTGTAGAATTTCACCTGCCGTGCACGGCATAACACAGCAACCAACGAACATAACACATTTTTGCCAGTTTCCCTGATTCTTCTCCTGCCACACTGTAATCCACCTCCTCTTCCCGCACTGGAAGTACCCCTGCCCAGACCAGCCATGCAAGTGTAACTGGTGCTGCGTGCTACATTTGTGGTTACCAACACAAAGGCATACAGGGGCATATTTGGTACTTTACCAGGGCCCAGCACAAGTGCAGAATGTCAGCCTGCCAAAGCCAAGCCAGAGCCTGGTCACAGAGTGGTGACCGACCCACATGCAGCCACAACTAGGGGACAAGGGACAAACACAGCTGGGAGAAGGTTCCTTGGGATAACTTCTTCTAAAGACTCTGCCCAGTGTTCAGGGATGGCAGGGGACAGTTGGCTAAACCTCTCTGTTTGGCAACATTTGGCAAAATGCAAAGACTTGTCCATCAGATAGAGTAACAGAAGTCAGGAAGATCAGGATACATCAGCGTGGTACATCTGTAATGAGAGCATCCTCAATGTCAGTGATGAAATTCTGGCCTTTCTTAATTAAACAACAGAGTGTTGAATTAATCCTGTCAATGTGAGTCTTTCTAGATCAACCAGAAGGTTAGAAAATTTAGTGCAGATGATGGAGGACATCTGAGCAAAGAACATGACTGTAGATATCTTTAGCTTGTAGATATCATTAGATATGTAGGTTTGCATTGGTGTGATTTGGGAATCAGTTTTCTGCAGACTCATCAGTAATCTCCTAGAGATTGGCATGCCTTATCATCTATGCTGACAAGGCCTTCTTAATGGAAACACATCTCTTATTAATGGATCAGACCCACTCATATTCATAGGCTAATGATTAATAGCAACTAGGATGGCATTTTGGGGTAAAAGCAGCCACACACTTTTGAATGAGCAAGGGAACACTCGTGTTCTTGCCCTGCTGCTCTTCCTGAAGCTCTAAGACTTGTCCTAAATGTGCAGGATAATATTTTCCATGAGGTTTGTTTTGGGAGCATGGCAAAGATATGGATGTTATACTTGTTATTCTGGGGGAAGTTACCTATCAGATGCTGTCCTGACTGATAAAGACTTTTATTGGACAGCTGGATACTCAACAGAATGGCTTCACCATCAGCAAAGCAATTACATTTGGCTGAAGGAAATGAAGCTGATGCTCTTTCACAACTAGGTTAGTGCTTGCTAAGCAATGTCTCCACCTGGTATTTTAAGTGCATGTTGTATATTGCATAACATCTGAGAAAGCATGAGAAAGCAGCTCTCTGGTGGCCCAAAGGCACAGCTTCAGTCAGGTTTATAGAGGTGCAGCCAGCGGTGAGCCCTCCCCAAAATGATAGTAACTGGGGACGCATCTAGCTCTTACCAGTTTCCTGTTTTATTGCTAGATAAAGACTTGTCCTTTAAATTAAAGAATCCAATTTTCAGAGGTATGTGTTTTTTCTTGTACCTTGTATAATTTTTCATGCATATTTCATGGGTGGTCTATGTAACACAACATGAATATTGCAAGGTTTTGTTGTTGTTTCCCCCCCCACGCCCTCCTTGAATGTCAAGGCAACTTCTCTCCTACTCTTTTTGTAAGACTATTTTCTTATTACTCTTTTTTTAAAGCTTTGTCCACCAAACAAGGAGGAAGATTAAGTATGAGTTGACATACAGGATTAACACCTGTACTGCACAAGGTCCTACTATAAAAACAGTATGATCTAAAACCAAAACAGTGCTTTGTTTTTTGCAACAGTGTGATGTGCCTAACTACTTTTATTATTGAAATAAAAAATATACAAAAGAAAAAATTCATAACAAAAAAATGAAAGAAAAACTGTGCAAGAGTGCAGTGTGACTGCTCACACACAAATTTGTGTAAAATAGGAGGCGTTTCGTCTACAGCCAGGCGATGTCAGAGTCTCTGCATCTGCTCTGCCTGTGGCAAAAAGCACAGCTGAGTTGGAGGACTGAAATGAGATTCTTAGGCCACTGCTCTTGATGTCTTTGCAATACCTTGAACAGTGTCACAGGACTGTTTGGGGCTAGGAAATTGTAGCCTGCCCAAGCAGAGCTCCTTAGGCTGTCCAAGGCCAGAGAAGGAATTATATATAGCTGATTTCTCATGCCAGAGATGCATGAGGAAGAGGAGGAAGAGATGTGACAGAGCACTTCTTTTTATAATTGTCTTCCCACTTTAGCCATCAACTATCATAGCATGCCCCAGGTTCAAGTAGGCAATCATGTACAGTCCAGCCCTATAGCAAGTGAGACTCGTGCACGCGCAGACCTGTCCAATCTCCACATAAGTGATATGGTCTGTTGTGTTCCCACAGCTTCCTCTCTTTCCCATGGAGAGAGGTGGACAGAAACCTTGCTGCTGGCTTCTCAGCCCTTTAATTTCCCAGCTCAAAGAAATCTCACTAACTCCTGGTCTTCCATATCTCTGACTTCTGGGAACTGATCAAATAGTCCTCATTTCTTTTTTTCCTCCTTCAAATCTTACCCATTCATGCAGATCTCATGGAAACTAACTCAATAACAAGCAGCAGTGGCTCATTGGAGGGGAAATCGTATGAGGAGTGGCTGAGGGAGCTGGGGAAGTTTAGCCTTGAGAAGAGGAGGCTGAGGGGAGACCTTATCACCACGTACAATTACCTGAAAGGAGGTTGTAGAGAGGTGGGTGATGGTCTCTTCAGACAGGTGACAGGAGATAGGACAAGGGGAAATGGCACAAAGCTGTGCCAGGGCAGGTTCAGATAAGATGTTAGGAAAAAGAATTTCACTGAAAGAGTTGTCAGGGCCTGGAACAAGCTGCCTAGGGAGGGGGTTGAGTCACCTTCCCCACATGTGTTTTAAAAAAAAGTAGATCAAGTACTTAGGGATATGGTTTAGCATAGGACAGGAACAGTTGGACTCGATCTTAAAGGTCTTATCCAACCTTGTGATTCTGTGATTTGTTTCATTTTTAGAGAGGCAAAGACATCACTTTGTCACTGTGTTGAGAGATTACAGAGGTGTCTTCAGCACAGGCATTGAAACCTACGCTAGCCCTCTGTTCTTGTCCTACACCCTCACACTGTACGACATAGATGCCTGAAGGTAGGTGAGATGGACCCCACCTGCTCCGTCTCATTTCTGGCATGCCTGAAGAGCCACTGCTCTGGTCTCCATATGCACCCAGCAAGCCTGAGAAAGTAGTGACCAACTCTTACATGGGTAATGCGTGCGTTGACACATGGCTCTTCAACACTGGGCTGTGTGAGAAGCAGGACTGATCACCAGGCCAACTGGCAGTTATATCTGCACTTCTTTTAGCAGAAGAAATGAGAGCAGGGAATCAATAAAGTTCCTTTGGGGAGGCTAGAGTGATTTCAGCACCGTATATATTGTCATTCACCAGGATGGTGGCGTTTGGCACAAGTGGAAAGGCAACAGTCCTCTTTGCGGGATGGGTGACAAGGCATCTATGCTTGGTGCGGTTTGGCTTCAGTAAATTGCTATCCCTCTCTTTCCATTTCAGAGCCCCTGCAGACATGCACAAAGTTCACTGCGCAATAAATGGAGTTTTGAAATGATTGCTGACAGTCTTCATACTGGTACGCGTTCTCATGGAATTATTCCACAAAATATTTTTTCCTCACTTCGAGTTCATTGCCTAAGAGCAATACTACATTATATTTAAGGGCAAAAATGAAATAGCTATGTACAACTGTAACGATCTAATTTACATGTGATTAAATGCTCCAGGAAATACCTTGCACATTGCCTCACTGATGCTTTGAAAAGCACTTCACAACATGCTATAATATCTGAAATCCCAAAAATAAAGGGGGTTTAGGAACCCATTTCTTTTCAACCCTCTCGAGCTCCTACTATTTTTGTTGTACAAGGCCCTGTTTCTTCATTGCTCCTCCCTGTCAGACCCTTAACCCAGGACATCTGCACCCGACTTATTGCTCTTCTATGAACTGTTCTATGAACTTCTATGAACTATGACACCAATGCTGGGCTGCTGTTGCAGGACCAAGCGCTTCCCAGCTCTTCTTTCCACTGGAAACAAACACAGACCACAGTAGAGATACAGGTGAGAGCCGCTGCTTCACATCCTTGTAAGCTGAATTCTCAGAGCCTCGCTTTTCATCCGAAGCTAATGGACGACCTGAGTGTGACAGCCAGCATGGGGGCTGTGTACACATACACCTGCCCACACTCACACACAGATACAAAATATTTCTGCTGTAGAGTGTGCTGAATCCTCGTCTCACCAGAAATAAGATAGCCTAAGGACATTCAAGGTTCCCACAAGATTAAACCAAACCCATGAATCCTTTCTGTGTGTTTAAATTTTAAAAATAAAGCATCAGCTTTCCAGCTGTAATAAATCAGTCCAATTACACAGAACTCCAAAGAAATCAAGGAACAGCCCAGTGTACCAAACCCTGCTCCCAGAAGCACTTCCTTCAGCAAGGTATGCCTGTACAGACACACAGCAATACTGAGCTAATGGGAGATGACATACTTGCTTCTGCAGACTTCTCATCAGCACTGCATTAATTTACCTACTCTTGATTTTAACTTACACTTGCCGTGTTGCAATTATGCTAAAGGCATACTGAAGAAATCACAGAATCATAGAGTCTACTGAGTTGGAAGGAACCCATAAGGATCATTGAGTCCAACTCCCGGAAATACCATAACTAAGATAATTAGAAACAAGTCCTGGAAGACCCTCCCTGTTCACCCACTCATGTTATTTGCAAAGGCAAGACCCTAAGCATGCCTCAGGTAATGCTCCCGTGGCTTTTACCCTGAGTGACAGCAGATGTCCATAGTCGGGGTGAAACGCACACATCACACCTCTGAGTGGGTGTTACAAGTTGTCTGCAGACTCAGTGAAGCATCAATAAAGACACTTGGTATGTTTATACTTTTTGTTGAGGATGTGACAGCTATAAATGTTTTATGCTTTAATAAGATTATGAAATCTTATAAGCCCAAGTTTTATGCAATGAGGGGGCCTGCACCGTCTGGGCCTTAAGGCCTTTGTGCTTGGTGCCTCACGCAAAAACCATTGGCTGGGGCCAGGACAGACTCCCAGAATTTAGCCTGTGCCTCAGAGATGGTTGCAGTAGATGACTAACCAGGCTATAGAGGTGTTCAGCAATGGAGTGTCCTTAAGGCAGCTGTTGCAGTGTTTCACTTTCCTGCCTGACAGAAAGATTATCTAATGTTTAACTTTAAGGTTCCTTACTAAAAATTAAGTCCATTCTTTTCATATCTTTTACAAAGATAGGGAACAGATCATTCTTTTCATCTGTGCCTTAGACATCAACATACTTAAAAATTACTCTCATGTTTCTCATCAGACTCATCGTCTTTAAACCGAGCAGTTTTACCCTGCAAATAAAGTTACCTGGACTTAATAATGGTTCCTGTTCTCTTCAATGGGTGTTGAAGAGCCATGCCTAAGACTGAACACAATATTCCAGTTGTGGTTCTTCTTGTTGTGTAAGATGCACATATCTTATAAACCAAACCTGCTGACACACCCTGGTATATCTTTCCCTGTTTTTCAGCAGCATACTTCTGGTTTTATCCTCAAAAATTTGCAGGTCTCTTTCCATGGACAAGCTAGCTTGCTGTTTGCCTGTCTGCCTTTGCACAACCAATTACTTTTACCTAATGCACCTTGCAATTGTCCCTAATGAAGTTCAGCCTACTCTTTTTTTCCCCCTCCAGGTCATTTCTCCAATTTATCAAAATAGTTTTGATCTACAAGCCTGTCTTCCACCCCTCTGGCAGTCTCTCCCCACCTGGATCTGGACAGGCAAAAATCTTCTCAAAACAGACTTCCATTAGGACAGCAAACTATCAGACTATTGCTTCACAAGTAGTTTGTAGAAGGTCCCACTTCCTAGTTTGTTGTGAGGCCATCACATGAAACACCACCAAAACCTTTACAGTCCAGATACAGAGTATCTACTATTACACTTTTAGTTATGGAAAGTAGGTAAATTTCTTCAGAATAAAAACTCTATTTACTGTTTGTTTTGGTGTCTTCTGGGTGCATGCAAATATCCATTTAAATTATTAAGTGTTAGGTAAAATAGTTTTTTCAATGTTTTTAGTCTTTTCCATGGCAATTAAGCTTAGGAAGAGAACTTTACCTGCTGTTGTGGGTACCATCAAAGATGAGACTCAACAGTGAGATCTTCCAAATTCTTCTTTTATTAAAACAATCAGTACAAACTCCCTAAGGTAGAAATTTCCCAAGATTTTTAGGTTAGTTACTGTCACACATGGTTAAGAAAATTGAATCTGTATCATCCAATGAGAGACAAGTTTATCCATGTTACTAAAAGACATCTTACAGAGGAGATAAGGTTGTGTAGTTCTACCTTTCAAAACTGCCCAAGGGACAGAAACTATCCTTGAATTTGTGGGTGGTTTTCTTCCACTTCTCCTTTTCTGTGTGCCTTCTGGCAAGCCATTTAACCTCTTCTGCTGATCATCTTCTACCTATATGATGGACATAATGATACTCACTACCTTTTTCCAATGTGTTTTACCCACATCAGAGATTGCAAGTGTTGCTAAGGTGTTATTTATTAATTAATTACTTTCCTTGGGCAGGGAAAAGTGGAATTCTGGAAAAAGTGAGTGGTTAAAAGGTAGCATCCTATATAATAAAGATATTGTGCCTGAAAATATAAGGAATTTCAGAGTTCATTATTCTGCCAATAGAGGAAAATGAAGATAGATGATATTTAACCCCTCTTTCATTTTTACCAGCACTCCCATGCGGTCTTTAACTGCTCAAAAGAAATAAGGAAAAGCACACTATTGGTTGAAAAAAAAGAAGTTTTGCTGTATCACACTCCCTCCCTTCCTCCAGAAACATTAAGTTAAAAATCGGGACTTGTGCAGTTCGCTTTAATTTTTCTTAAGATTAATTTCTGCAACAAATTTAAGTGTAGATCTTGTCTATGTCATGATGACAGAAGATAGGTCGTTAGCTCAGGAAACAGCAAGCAGTGGACACAGCTACAGTGATCCTATGGAAGAGAGCAGAACAGCTTAAGCAATTTAACCCTTAACAATTAAACTCTTCCCAAGAAACCACATGAATAATCTATAGTGTCTTCACTAGTAAGTTAATTACATGTATGTTATGACTGCTTATGAAAGAACATCTGAAAAAAGTAAAGAATAAACAAGAAAATGGCTACTGATGAGCATTGAACAGACCTGTCTTTCATTACAACTTATCCAAAAGATTTGATTATATTTTATTTACATCTCTAAGTGACCTCAACTTGAAAACCATCAGAGCATGTTGTCCTACCACATCCATTCATATTCCTCAAAAATGTGAAGTTGCTGCTGAAACAGGAAAGTAAAGCTTGAAATTTGAAGCATAGGCTTTCCTAATGAACTTCAGAAGTGCTCAACACATGCCAGGAGGTCTTCCTCCAAAGAATTTGTCTCAAGCTATAGAATTAAGTGGCAACACTTGTAAATCCCATTTGCTAGATTGCCACCAAGTTCAAATCAGTAACCAAAGTGTTCTTTAAGCACCTAACAGATAATGTAGGCAGATGCATTTCCACATGCATTTCTGATGTACTTCAGAGAGGAGAGTCTTCTGCTAGCATATGGTTTGTACAAGGCATTTGGTATTCTGGAGTGCTAATATGAGCAATGTGAAGCAACTCTCTACAAGGGAGGTAGTTTCCCTCTGCAAATAAAAAGCTATCGTTGTGTTTACATATCCTCACCAGAGCCTTACAACAGGAATAAGCCTTCACCACATGAGCAGGCCGCTCTATCTGTACGTACAGCATTGGCTCAGCAGGTCATTTGTGTCTCTGGAGTACAGTGTGAGAAACTTTAAGACAAAATATATCCCCTCATCCCTGCTACATCAGCGCAGATCTTTTGATTACACTTGCAATGCTACACTGAGGGTTTTGGTAGTGAAGAACTACTATATAAGTTTGAGATATCATCTAGACTTCACCAGCACCATCCCTCACAGCTTTAGATATTTTCATCAGGAAAAAGTAATGGAAAACATTTTAATGTGCAAAATTGTTTTTCTAGCTGGAGGCCTGTATCTAGTGGAGTCCCTCAGGGGTTGGCACTGGGACTTTACCGTTCAATATATTTACTGATGACCTGGATGAGGGAATAGAGTTTATAGTCAGCAAGTTTGCTGATGACACAAAACTGGGAGGAGTGGCTGACACACTGGAGGGCTGTGCTGCCATTCAGCAAGACTCAGACAGGCTGGAGAGTTGGGCAGGGAGAAGCTTAATGAGATTTAACAAGAACAAGTGCAGGGTATGGCATCTGGGGAAGAACAGCCTCAGGTACCAGTATAGGTTGGGGACTGGATGGTTAGACAGCAGCGTAGGTGGGAAGGACCTGGGGTCCTGGTGGATAGCAGGATGACCATGAGCCAGCAATGTGTCCACATGGCTAAGAAGGCCAATGGCATCCTGGGTGTATTAGTAGGTGTGGTTAGCAGGTCAAGAGAAGTCCTTCTCCCCCTCTACGCTGCCCTGGTAAGACCACACCTGCAATATTGTGTCTAGTTCTGGACTCTTTCAAGAAGTTCTGTGTCCTTGTTGAACTGAGGGACCCAGTGCAGGGCCACAAAGATGATTAAGGAAGTGGAACGCCTTCCTTATGAAAAGCTGAGGGAGCTGGGCCTCTTTAGCTTGGAGAAGAGAAGACTGAGGGGTGACCTTAACAATGTTTATAAATATGTAAAGGGCGAGCATCAGGAGGATAGAGCCAGGCTCTTCTTGGCAATGGTCAGTGATAGGACAAGGGGCAATGGGTGCAAGCTGGACCACAGAGAGTTCCATGTGAATGGAACTTTCCCTGTAAGGGTGACGGAGCACTGGCACAGGCTGCCCAGAGAGGTTGTGGAGTCTCCTTCTCTGGAGACATTAAAACCCCACCTGGATGCATTCCTGTGTGATTTAGTCTAGGTGATCCTGCTCTGGCAGTGGTTTGGACTAGATGATCTTTCAAGGTCCCTTCCAAATCTTAATGTTCTGTGATTATGTATCCAGATCTATAGTGAGCATATGTTACCATAAATTAGTGTCAGGATAATGAAATAATTTTGGGCAGATTATTTCTGCCAGGTGTTTGATATGAGTGTGTGATATTTCTCAAGGCATAATCATATTTCAAGTTGGTGAGTAGCCTCCACAAGACCAATCATGGCTTAAGAAGTAAATATCAATCAGTCACGCTAACAATTGTCTCACAATCGAGTAATCAAACAACTCCTCATCTGTTATGAGGAAAGATTACAGAGCTCTTACAAAAACTCTAAGCTTCCTGTTCCAAAACTGATTTCCAGTTCAACACTGTACTCCTCTTTGTGAAAGCTCTTTGGCCAGAAGAAAAAAAAAAAATTTAGCTAAAAAGCTGTCTCAAGTCCAGCTAACTCTATCCTGGTATTTCTCACTATAAACAAACTTCTGGGATCACAGATGAAAACTCAGTATCTATATTGTATTTTCTCTCCCCAAATTAACCTTGGGTTTATCCTTCAAACTCGCTCTACACAATTATCTTTGAGGGATAAATTATAGTTTCCATTATACATGCACACATATCATAATTGTAATGATGGATAGTGTAAATAAACTGTAAGCACACATTCCATCTATGCTCACACCGATGTGCATTTGCTCGTAGCTTTTTGTCAGAGACATTGCTGACACACATTGCCTACTGATTAAAATACCACTCACCTTACATGTATGGATGATGCCTGGTGTGCCCAAGGGAAATGAAGAATCTTTGTCACCCTTTTGGACTCTCATCCCTGTTTTGAAAGAAACCTAGTATGAGACCTGGCCTTAAATGAATCCGTTTTTTAGCACGAGTCTCTCATTGAAAGAATTTCCCTAGATTTTAGTGATATGATTTTTAGTCATATTTTTTCGGAAGGACTGGTTCAGTTCTATCCCCCTTCTTGCTAAAACATGCTATTTCCTTTTGAAATAGGCATAAAGATCCCCACAAGTCTCTTATTTTCCTGTGCTGTGTTCTTTCTCTTCCTCACCGGCTAAAAGAAGAATGATTAGTAGCATCAGAGATGATGATTTTATAGGTAGCCAAAGAACGTATTTGTACTTTCTCTCTCTGCTAGGCCAGCAGCCATTCAGCACCTCAAGTTTTCCAGTCCAGCAAAACATGCACCAGAACTCTCCAGCTCAGCCTACGCAGCCACAGACTGAATTAATGTTCAGAGGTGTTTTTCCAGATACAGCTTCTTACAAGCCTCATCTTTGCCATCATCCTTTCCAGCTTACTCAGACAGGGGCCATTGGTTATTTAATTATTGCTTATTTGGGGGGAAGAGTTTCCTTCTCTTCTGACATCACAGGCTGTGACAATCTAGAAGATGCATTATCACAAGCCCTTTCCTAACCCTTGTCTGTATTATTTTAATCCGAAAAACTCATTAGACTCCTTAGAAAAAAAACAACACATTCATAACCACAATAGATTGTATTTAAATTTGTCAAGGGAGAGTTTAATTTATCCTAAGATAACAGCAATTCTACAAGTTATTAAAATGCCTCCCTTCTTCATTTGTATTACCTTTTTGATCCCTTCTGTTTTAGATTTTCAGACTTCTATCAGATATTCTCATAAATGATTATTGTACTAGTTTACTAGAACGTCTCAAAGTTTACATTTAACAGGAGAAAAAAAAAAGCACACAACAAAAAAAGCAAGCTATTTAAAATAGCATGCCACTACCAATTCCCTATGCTATCCTGAACTTCCACTAAAAGGAAAGGGATAAAAGCCCAAATGAAACAGGAGGACATTTTCCTTTCTTCTTTCACCATAACAGAAGATTCAAAGATTAGTGTACAAGAGTGGGGGAAGACACAGCACTTCTATAGACCTTAACAAAAGGACCTACTGAGAAAACAACTGTTTTTTGCAGACACCTTCCTAGGGACCAAAGCATTCTGTAGACAAGACTTCTGAGCAGGTTGCCAGCAAACTTCCCTTGCTCAGGAGCCCCCCACATGCAGCTGTACCCACCACCCACTGTGAAAGGTAATCCTCCCTTAACAACCTTTTGATAGTCCAAAACTCTGCACCAAAAATAAGTTCTCCAGACCACACATGAGCCACCCATAGTAAGGGCATGAGCTCATATATAACTGGTGGGCCCACAAATGGGGGGTATGGATGAGGGCCCTAGATGGGACTGGTCAAGGGCCATTAATCCCTACTCAGGGCCATGATATAGAGTAAGTAATAAGGAAATTGAGAATTCATCCAGAGTCAGAAATTATAATGATGAAACAGAGACATTAGTATCTTTGCATGAATTTCAAGACAAGTGCTTGAAGAAGATCATTGAGTAAGACACTGTGCTTTGGGAACTATACATTGATATTCTGAAGACCGTCCTTTAATTGAGTATTTAAAGCTTGGTGTAATAGAAATGTGCCCAGAAAAATGCATTCATTAAAAAAAACCCCACAGGGAGCCTATCTCCACCTGTTTTGGTACACTGTTCTCTAAACTATTCAGCCAGTAGCCACAGACACATCTTCATGTGGCCTGGGAAATATGCTTACAGAAAAGCTTCCAGTCTTTTTCCACCACATCAAGAAGCCATGCAAAAAAGTATGCTGAAATAGAAGAGAAACTCCTAGCACTTGCACAGACCTATTTACTGGTTCAGTGCATATTTGCACATCTTAATTTTTAACAAGAAACAGAACACAGGGCACTGGATATTTTTTCAAGTAAAGTCCAAATAATATGACTTCATCTATTTTTCCCCCACTGTGGCCCTATGACACAAAAGTTTTCATAGGAGAAAATACTCCAGAGTATTTAGAATAGAGTTGGTAACCAAACACCAAATTAAGGAGAACAGCTGATGATAAGAACAAACTGGCAGCAATGTTAGTTGATCAAAGCAAGTCAGAGATGAAGAACTAACACATGAAACTTGCCAATAACTTCAACTCCACCTTCATCAGTGGTGAGTGAGTCAACTTCCAGCAAATATATTACCATATTGGCAGGACCAAAATAACCTTCATATGACTGATAGACTGCCTCTGAAAGGACAGCTGATTTTGATCCCTCAACTACTTTAAAGGGGTGTGTTTCCTCAGTACCTTGAAGAACATAAAGTTATAAACAAATACATGGTTGGATCACAACGTCCAGTATGCTAGTCTACTTATTTTCAGTACATTCAGGCTATTCAGTAAATAAGCATTTGGAATGCAATAGTTTAGGGGAAGGAAGGGGAAAAAAAGCACCAATAATAACGATCACAAGGGCAATTAATCTTCTCAAAGCTACCTGCCACCTCTTGGCAGTAGAAGCAACAGACTTGTTTTTTTGGAAAGGACACAAATACAGTACCATGGTTGATTACTTCTCCAGATATATTGGTTTGGCTCTACTTATATAGACCTCAATGGCACACGTTGTCCAGAAAGTAATATAAATACTTGACAAGCATGAATTTCTCATGTCAGATAATGGCCCTTTAAAATAATTAACTTAGAGCTTTTACATTAGAAATTGTTATTTATTATTTTGCCCCCAGAACAATGGAGAAAAGGTAGTGATTAAAAGTGCATGAAACAGCACAGATTAAAAGAAAACAAAACCCACAAACCTTCTACAAAAATTAATGACTTGATATAAAACACTTCTAGCCAGTCAACAACCATTGCACCTGGATCTGCTCCTGCAGAATTTCTGATGGTAAGGAGATTAAAGATGATTCTATCCATGGCACCCAGACAGCCTTAAACTAAAGGTTCCAGCTCAAAGGAATGTTGAACATGAGAAGGTGAAATAAAAATCCATCAACAACAAATGTCAGTGCTTGGCACAAAGCAAACCCACTGCCTGACCTGAGATCAGGGACTGGAGCTCTCAGACATGTGTAGTTATTCAGAATTTAGCAGATATTCCTAGCCTACTTTCTGTGAGGATTCACAAGGATTTCTTTGGAGGGCCTGGTCTCCTGCACTGAACTTTCCAGTTCAACAAGGAGAGAATCAAGGACCTGTTTGAATTCCCTAAAGAAATGTAAACTACTTAGGAGACTTCCCACAAGACCACATCAGAAGGCAGAAATATCCTCCTTAAGTACTGATCTTAAAACCTCTCCTTATGTGTATGCTCCATACGCATGTGCACGCGCCTCTGCATTTTAGGAACACTGATATGTCATTCTAAGTTTTCACGTGACTGCCAGACAGGATCAGGATATGTGGTAAGGTTAGGATAATAAACAAGGCAATTTCAGGAACGGGCTTTTCCTAGCACCGACACGAGCAATGTTCTTATTTAAAACATCAGATTACGCCAAATATTTCATTTGGTATGAGATCACCCACATCAAAACATTGCCATTTTCTAAAGCAAAACACTGCTTTTCATGTTGGGAAAGGTTTATGTGGTTTATGTTAAGCGCTATCAACCCAGGCTGGCGCAGTGCCTTGTACTATGAAGGTTTTGTTCTTTCTTCTGCTGATGGAGGCGTTTCTTAGTTTTGAATTATCAACTGCAGGTACTTCTTGAATTAAATATACAGCCCAATCCCAGAGTACAGCTATCACATATCTATCATTTTATAAAATAAATTAATCTGACTTCAAAACTAGACTCTCCAAAACCCTAGAAGAAAGAGTTACCCTAGAAGAAACCCTAATACATCTTACATGTAGATAATGAGGCTGAAGTCCTGGGCTAGGCATTGATTCAATGGATGATTTGCAGATGAGAATTTTAATTCTAGATGTTTCCAGGAACAGTTAGAAGAAGAGCTAGATGACCCTATTCCTTTAGTCCAAAGAGCCTATGCTTCCACTGTAATCTTGAAAAGCTGCCCCTGCTCTTGAAAGGTAAGAGCAAGACCTTTTCTTTACCGTCAAAAAAAAGAATTCTACTACTTCAGAAGGACTCAGTAAAGAAACTCCACACTGATAATATCCTGGAGAAGTAAAATCTTTGCCTCTGACTGCATCAGGGATAAGATCTTCCCCATAAATTTGTTCCGTTTGTTGGATTTTAGTTCACTTGAAAATAAAACATGATACGTGCTTACCTAATTCATTAGCTACTCAGTATTTCCAGAGATTTGGAGAGATATTTGGCTCTGACAGGTGTCCCTGAAATCAGTGCAGCTTCAGTAGAAGTCCAAATCTTGCCCAAAATCACAGTTTCATTGGCCCAGAAAATACTGAGGCTGAATGGGATCATCCTAGACTCCCTTTCAAGGCCTCCCAAAGGAACAGGGAGCTGGTGTGGGGCTAAGAGGCAAAGCCTCCAAAGCATCTTTCCAGCTGTAGGTGGGCTGATGGGTGCCTTAGATGTGCCCCTTCCCAAATCCAAGAATTTACTGGGTCCACGTTTGGAACTGAAGCACGGATTGCTTCTCACCACACTCAGGGACACACAGCTATCTCCATGTCAGCCAGATGAATGCTCAGTCATCCGAAATAGAAGCCCGAGAGTTTATTTCTATCAGCCAGCAATCCTACAGAGGGTTAACACAGGGAGGCCATAATCATACATTTACGTGTATAATTTGACACTATATACATATATGGTACATGTGTGTCTCGATCAGCTCAGTGCTTAACACAGAGGTATCGCTTTCAGACACGCTTGCCTAGAAGAGAACCTGCACCAGGGAGTACTGGTACACAAGCACAGTGTATTTTGTATTTCTGTAGAAGATTACCTCACCTCCCTCCGTTTCCTCTAAAATCTTGGTAGAAGAGGAAATTAAGGGAGACAAACTGAACTGTGATGCTTAGGGAGTCCCTTGATTCTGTCTGTCACAGTTTTAAGCCTGCTCAGGGCCTCGGGGGAGTCTGGCTGTTCCTACTCCTCCTCTGCCAACCAGACAGTAACGGCCCACTGCTTTTATTCATTACCCTGAATGTAGTGCACTAAATTTAACAAGTAACACACTCAGCGGGAATTTATTGGCCTTTTGCAGCATGATTGCAAGGTAGGATATGGATATGGATTCCAATTACTGCTGACACCCAGATAAGAGGAACAAAGCCTATATATGATTGTTATTAATCAAAGGTGATATCTGGTATTATGAAGAAAAGAAAAACAAACCAAGAATAATTTAAAAATACTTAACTGAGTATTTCTTTTTCCTATCAAAATGTCAGTTGTTCCATATGAAATTATGCTGGTATTTTCTAGCTAGGAATAATAAAAAGGATAGCATATTATACAAAAATGGCCAGAAAGAAAATGTAAATAACAACAGTTATTGATTAGAAAAATGACATGTAAAAGATTCACATCCCAGGAGACGTAATTTACCATGGAAAGCCTAAGATAAAAATATGCATAAGTTCACAGCTATAAAAGTATTAATGATCACTAAACAAAGTAAAACTTCTAAGTAATATATTACAGAGCGCTGAGATTCCGATTCATCTGACAGTGCTAAAAGCTGGGGTAGGAGGAATTTTATTTTTCTAGTTCACATCTGGGGCTTAAATAGGTACAATACAAACAGGCAAACAACAAGTCAAAGACCACTGCATCAAAATTCCAGAATCCAGCAGATGTGAAACACGTGTATACCCCTCCCAAACCTCTCCCAGGTGAGTACAGAAACCAACCACATAGCTAGGCGTGACTGCATTAATTTTATCATACTGCAACCCACAGCATATTAAATACCACAGAGATTCAAGAGGCAAAGGCTTTGGATTCATAGTGTTCAGCACTGCCTATTACCTTGGACCTAGAAGACAGAAGTCCTTTCCAAGCTATCTAAACCATTAAGAGCAGCAGGGTGGGATCAGAGAGCTTGTGGAGACTCTCCTTGCTATTTATTCCCGATATTCAGGCTGAGCACAGCACATGAAGAATATTTTCTCTGTTCCTTTTCCAAACCTTAAACAGGAAGGGTTACTTTTCAAACTGGTGAGTTAAAAAAGTTGAAGATTTCCAAAAAGACACAGCAGTACAATTTTCTTGGAGTTCAGTGCGTCTGCTGTTCTCAAACAGGCTACCTCATATGCACTACAGGGATGGCTTATCTATTATCTCAAAAATTAACCAGAAAAGGGGAAAATTATGTTGCGAATACCACACAGGCCCTTCCCAGTCCAACCCTGCCACTCCTTCCTGCTTCTTCAGAACCTATTCCCTATATACTATTTATTTCCCAGACCCTTCAGTATTTGTCAAAGCCAATGTGTTTGCCCACCAGGAGCAGAACTGACCCCAGCAGTTGCCTCAAACAAACTGCCATAAGCTTTTCAGTGAGACTCCTAGAAAGGAATCTGATGCAATAACTTGGTGACCAAACTTAAAAGAACTTTGACAATTCTCCTGTCCTTAATAAAGACTTTATTCTACAAGACACTATCACCATGCTGTCTGCACACAGGAGAGCATCATGTACAAAACCTACTGCACCTATAAGCTGTGTTGGCTTGTCTTTTTGGGGATGCTCTCCCTCACCTTTGAAAAGCAAGAGACCAGCTCGCTCATGGTGAGGATTACAATTTTCATTTCTCTTGGGAGGAAAAACCCCATAAGTAGATTGGTGATTATGTCTCACATATATGAGGTAGATAAAATACAAGTTATAAAGATTTACACATCTCATCAAATAAGGAGTGGGACAAATTGTCATTTTAATTAAGGCAATTACTTAGTGAAACAGAAAAGCAATCATGGTTTCTCACCTAATTTTTGCCATTTTACTGGGTATACAAAGGTGTTTTGAGACTGCGTACAGCAGGAGAAAGGTGACAATAAATAGAGAGGAACAACATATTTTTAGGAAAAAATACTTTTTAAGCAGGCCTTATTTACATTACATATTATGTATTACCTAACAAATGATATTTTCTGTGTGTATATGAATGACGGATTGCATGAGAGCATAAAATCATTTTTGCTGCATTTGATTCTGTAAGGTGTTACTGATAAATATTTGATTACATGTATACATGATTTCAAACTGAGAAGCAGTTGGGTCGGTGATGCAGCCTTAGGTATCAAAGAGATGGTTTATTTTTAGTAATAGCTTTAGCATTTTCTTGAAATATATGAAGTTTGTTGCCAAGGCAGAAATGGAAGCAGCTAAAATTTTGATTCATCAGAGCATGCAGATACATAGATAACCTTAAGCCTGAGAGTAGTACTCACCAGAGCTTTGTAAATAAGGGCTTTACTAAGTGATGACTTGGTAAAATACACCATTTCCCAAATGTTGGCTCCAGAGAACTTTTAGACCCCCAAAAAAGGGTTACTCCTCTAGCCCTCTAGCTAAAATGCATGCTGGCCTTTTACAGTCCTTGCTCACACTAAAATAAAAGCAGAGAAGCTGTGTTTCTGTGATTGTGTATGCCCTGTTTCATAGAGAACAAGAAATGAATGCCATTTCCTCATCCTGCAACTAGATGCTTATGTGGGGCAAAAACCCCAGGGGTGGCTATTGTAGCTCGTTGGTATTGCAACAAATGTGAAAACTCCAGCCTTTTGTTCTCAAATGTTAATGGCAAGAAACCAACTACATCTTCTGAATAAGATTACAATTTAAAATGGTAATGATACATTTGTCTCAAGAGAGTTTGTATTCTGTCTGCAAATCAATCAAGATATGGTGAAACGGTTTAGAGAGAAATCACAGCTGAATGCATAAAATCCTGGGAACAAAGAGTGGTACCTGCATGCAGGAGACAGCTGGCAATACCCATCAACGGACAGAGAAACGCACTCCTCCTTATTCTTCTAAATACAAACCCTCGACCATTCTGATAGTTCCTACCACACATGACACAGTTTTTGTTTACAGCATGCTGTCAAGAAAGATACTGTGCCTTCCATATTTTTGCTAGCATGAACCATGGATGTATATTAGATCCAGGACTCTTATGATTGGAATGAAATCACTGAAATGTGGATCAGGTTGATAACTTTAATGCAAAATAATACCTTCTCTCTCTCTCTCTCTCCCTTTCTTTTCTGAATTTCTCACAATGCTTTTAACACCCTAATCCTTAAAAATCATTTAAGCAATAAGAGTAGGAGAAGTCGTCGCATTGGAAGGGAATAATTTCATGCCTCGGATGTGTTGTGAAGCATGAGAACGAAGAATGAGTGACTTCAGTCACCTGAGAAGTGCAATGATTCCCAGAAATGCACTGCCTAAAGTATCTTATTGCTATTACTGCATGGAAATTATTTTAGAAAAGGTCACACCCATGGAACTACTAAGAATGATTAGATATGAGTGATTAAGGTGGCAGCCATACAGCCTATAAGTCGCTGTTTAATAAATGAGTTCTCCCATCGTGCTTTTAAAAATAAAGTGCACGTTTTGAAGATTAAAAACAACCTCCTTGGTCAGGTGAAGTGCCACCCTGGCCAAGCGTGACTGCCAAAGCTCTGCTACAGCAGCTGAGACAACTCATTGTCCAAGTTGCTGTTCCAACCCCAGAAGAATTCCACGGCGACGTTTGTCCAAACCCAACTCAAGCACTCGGGAGAGCAAAGGTGATTGTGCTGACTAGAGAGGCGACTGCAAAGGCGAGCGTTGCTCAGCCTTGCTGCTTCTGGAGTGCTGATGCCAGTGTGCCAGATACTGCCTTTCCCCTTCCTCTGAGTGATGCCTCTGCCCAGATCTGTCCCTGAGAGCAGCCATGGTCTTCCCAGGCTTAACAGTGCCAAAGAACAAAACACATGTGCTCCGCCGCAGTAAAGGCAAGAGACGGTAGCTCTCTCTGGGTCAAAGATTTGCTTAGGTTGGGAGCAAACACTTCACGTTTTATTTGTAGTTTTGTTGGAGCCTTTGTCACTGTTTTGTTCCATTTGCAATGAAAAATCACTTACATTCTGCAGAGCTGAAATGAAAGGATGTCTTATTTATGCAGACTGTGTTTAATTAACAAACAAACCCCCAAAAGTTTCAGAAAACCTGTAAAAATCAAACTTTAATACCACCATCCTTCAGTACAGTTTGGTTTGCTGATGCATCATTTAATGAATTCTACTATGGCATATTATCAAAGACCGAATGGAAACCACAGTTTGATTTTGGAAAAAAAAAAGAAACATTTTTCTTCTGAAATAATTAGAACAAGAGGTATTTTTTTGGTTATATCATGCATGTAAAGTTTCATCTCTTCCTCTCATATTTGGTATAGAGGTAATTTAACCCTATTAGATACAGGAACAATATTTTCTTGGTTATTCATGTTACATCATGCTTCACCATTAGTTTCAGGAGTGTTTTTTTCTTCTGTGATACTATTTTTTCCATTTGCCTGATAATCTACCAAAAAAAAAAAGCTATTTTAAAATTTAAAGAAATTCAAGTTAAATAAATTAATTTCCTTAAATAAAGGGGGAAAAAAGAAAAAAGTAATTTCTGATTTTAAACCAGCATATTTTTGTAGCACTGCTAACCTGCTGTGGATCTGAGGAACTGACATGAGTATCTGAAGCACTTTCGACTTTGCTGTCACAATGAAATATTTAAATTAAGGGACTTATTTTTGCTCCCCCTGAAGTATTATTCAAAGTACCTCATAAGGATAAAAAGTGATAAGGAATCAAAAGGATGAGGCATACTTGAGGAAGTATTCTCACAGCCCACTCAAGGTACATAACTCAGACATGATTCCATGTAACTAAGTTTAGCAGCCAACATCCACCACAGAGGCAATATGTAGAGGCAGGTTCCGTCACAGAGTAGTAAAGAACATTTAATTAGCATGTACAAATTTAGAAAGCACAAAGACTCCCACCATTTTCATCCACATTGTGCTGAAATCTTTTATTAGTAAAAACAAACATTTGCAGGAATGTCACAAAATAGACTTTGAGGTGGCTTTGTTTATTTGGTTGGGTTTGTTTCCAATTAATTTTTTCTTTTGTAGACCTGCTGTAAAGTGGTGGTGGAGACTCCTAAACAGCAAAGAAAGTATCGTACTCAAGATAAATTTACAAGGCATTTACTGATTGACAGAATGCAAGAACTGCTTCTTCTGTTGTTCGATTTTTAGCGATTGTTCTGGGAATAAACAGAAGCAAGTATGTTGGTGTCAGCACCTGAGGGTAGGCGAGATCCTGCAAGTCTTTGTCTTTCACATTAGAGAGCACCAGCTATGAAAGTAGTGTAGGGACTCAGAAAGACTTGAGAGCTTTGCATCCTCTGGAAGAGACTAATTTGCTGCCGGTTGTGGAAAACAGTATATATTGTGGTGGGCAGTCTGCTTAATTACCTACAATAAGGGTTCTTGGTTTAAGAACTCAAGCTGCTTGAGCTGGAAATCATGCCATAGCAGCAATGCAATTTTCCTGTGGGTTTCTTTTTTTTTTTGTTTGGGTTTTTTTGGTTTTTTTTAATTCTCCCCCTATCTCCCCCCGCCCCTTGTGAGCTGGTTTGCATGCCCTCATTTGCAAATGTTGTTGGGACAATGTCAGGTTGCTCTAGGCCAAACATTCAGATTTCTTATCTGTATTTTATAAAACTTAATCCCACTGGCAATATTTGCTTGATTTCTCTAATGGTTCCAATGAAAACAGTGTTTCATTTGGCTTTAAACTGTGATCACAGATGAAACATTACAGGACTATGCCAGGATATGAGGGCCAGACACCAAAACCAACTCTAAACAAAAACTGAAACTACTCAGTCTGTTGATTAGTTCTAAAATCTGGAAAAAAAATGCGAACAAAACCCTACAAAAATTGTAAGAAATGCTGACATAAATGCATTTTCAGTGATTATATTTATAACAGACAATGTTTCTTTACAATGGTTTGGTGGTAAGTTTGCTTCTTTTTAAAAAAACATAATATACCACTGATATGTTGTAATATGCTGCTGATGTGGTATCAACCAGCTTCCCAGCTCAGAGCTGCAGGGTCCCAGACGTGGCAATGTTCATTAACACTCAGCAGTTGGATAATTTATCAGCCAACCGGCACATGGAGTTTCACATCTCTCTTCTCTAATTCAAGGGGGACCTTCCCCTCTGGCCCACTCCCACTCCAAGTTTAACCCTTCAGCAAAACTTTTACTCTATTGTTGCAAGAAGGTCTAATCCACACTAAATATGATAATCAAGAAATACCTCGAGGGCCTTTTTTTGATCATTTTGGTTATACATATATGCTAAACCCTCAGCTTTTGGTATTATCTTCGGTGAGAAGTCACTGTCTTCAGTCTATGAAATGCCATTTGCTTTGTCCTGTATAACAGTCAGGCTTTAAACATACCATTTTTTATCAACAAATGCAGGCTGGGAGATTAGCTCAGAAGGACACGTTCCACACAAGCAAGACGGATGCCCTGTCTGAACACTTTGACCTTCCAATCGAGAGACATCGCCACAAATAATTTGGTGGGTAGGGGGCAGGGAAGCTAAGGCCAAGCGTCCACTGTGCCAGCATTTCCATTCACATGTCTGTTGTATGCACAGAGAGCACCCCAGATGCAAGAGCCCTGTGAAGGGGAACAGTGCAAGCCCATCAATTTTTGCAGCTAGGCTCTTTTTAATTTTTTTTTTTTTTTGTGAGATTCCCCAGAAAGGACAGTGTCAATAGGAAACACGGATGGGGCAAATCAAAGCAGCACTATGGTGTGTGCTGCCAAAGAGCCAGAAAGAAGCCATGGCCCCAGAGAAACGGCTACATGACTCCTACACCAATGGTCTTGTGCTTCTCTGGAAAAACCTCTGGGATGTGCCGGCTTTGGTAGAGAAACCTCCCTTGTGCTTTTCAGGATAGGAAAACCTTGCCTCATCCCATGGACAAATTAAGGAAATATCTGCTAGCAAAATCTCATGGAATTTCCCTTCGATCAATACCTTTTCTTGCAGGATTTTCGACAGAGAGAAAAGGGTTTTAAACCCCAGCTTGAAAGTACTAAAACTGTAAGACCATGTTGCATCGCATACGGACACGGGAAAACAGCAGGTTTGAGATCTGTGCTGAAGAAAATGGCAAATCTTCCTCCTCAGGACTCATTGTGTGAGCTTGAGGGTCTGTCTGGTGGGGTGCTGCGCTGCCTGCATCCGCCCCGGGCCTGGACACTGAGGGGGGGACAGTGGGCTCCAGTGGCAGGTGTCCAGCACCCTCCAGGCTGGACCCGTCCCCCTTCTCCCAGAGGAGACATGGAAAATCTGAGAGTTACACACGGAAACGACATGGCGGTTCCTCACAGCTTTTCTCCCTCACCACAGGTACCGGCCGAAGATGGGGCCCTGTGCACTAAAACAGGTCTCGTAAATATTTCATACTCCTGAGTCAAGCAAAAAATGCCTGCTGCTGCCCTTTGAATCTCTATTATTTAAGGGGTCACTAATCAAGCAGTGAACTTACCTTTCCGACAAATCTACATACGAGACAATCAATATTCACGGGGTGCTAGCAATACCCTTTCCCCCGCCTGCCCCCTGTGCAAGTGCGCGCCGGGCTGCCTCCCTCCTCGCTGGGGATTAGCACAGACTGGGCAATGAGCCCTGAGGACTCACGAGGGTGTGCTGTGTCCAACACCCCCAGAAAAGTGTTTGCAATCCCCGCCGACCGCCGTGGAGGGTACAGTAGTGGCGAGACTAGGAAGGGTTAAAGTTTTGTCTGTGACACTGAAATTGAGGCCAGCTGTAGGTCATATTCACATCCCAGTCACAGGAAAATGAACCTGTGAGACAGAACCTAATTATCTGCTAAACCAAAAGCCAGTCTCAGTTCAATAACTTACGACAGAGCTGGCAGCCAGATATAGCGTTGCCATGGTAACGCCGAAAAAAAATCCACTGCAGTAGAGAACAAGAAGGAAAAGAAGGAGCGTGTAACCCTAAATATGCTGTAGCCATTTGATCTTGGACAAGTGGATATGTCTAAAGAGCCAGATCGCTACAACTGTCTATCCACTTTAATATCCTCTATAATTACTGAAATGAAAAATGCAATTACAGTGTGCTCTGAGCTAAAAACCAGGAGTAACTGGCTAACTGGGAATTAATTTTAGAGGGAACAATATCGGCTTCTTTCCCCTCTCGGCACACATGGACTGAGAACTATGTGGGGGCTGGAGAGCTGAGGTGCCTGCTTCCTGCTAGTCCAAAATTGCTGCATGCCAATCAAACCCTTGGTTTTCCTATCACCTTCCCCTCCTCCTCCTTCCTGCATCCACAAACCATTACACACAAGGGGAAAGTTTAGTAGAGCAAAGCACTAAAGATCTCACTTTGGAGACCATCATGTCAGAAGTATGCAAAGTTATGCGTTTAAAACTCTCCACAATACTTCCTGAGCATGGTCCCTTACAGAAGACATACAACAGATCCCAGGGCACCACAATGGACCTGTGGTCCTGGGAGTCATGGGACAAGGGATTTCATTCTCCCAGCACATCTCTATTGGGAGCTAAGTATGGTGCTCATGAGGCTTTTCCCAGGTGACCCCCTTGCAGCAACAGAACAAAGGACACTATCCTCGGATGGCTCATTGAGCTGGACAGGCACATGAGCACACCCTAGCAATTTGGCTGTTGACCGGCACCACCTTGCTCTGCCAGGGTCCTCTATACAGGCAAAAAAAGTCTCTGAAAAATCAGACACAAGGCACATACCAAACACAAAATGAAACATGTTTCAAAAGGTGTCTTAAAAAAAAGTCATATGTGCACATACATATACATATTGCTGTGAGGACCATAAAACTGATGTCTGATAATTTTAATTTTGGTCCAAAATGCAAATTTGATGTCAAAAAGACCAGCAATGATTTCATGAAAGAGCATAGATCTGTTTATGTGTGTATATGTTAAAGTCAGATTTTAAATGAAACACTACAGCTAGAAAAATACAATTAAGCCAAATAAACCACTTTTTTTTTCTGTCAGCACTTCTGTATAGGTGTTTTCCAGCCTGCTGCCAGGGCTATCTGTGCTACCCCGAGCAGCTTGCTGAACAGCGAGACTTCATCCCCAGATGCTAGAAACTGCATGGTTTCAGACTCTCACATGGGCATGCTATTCAGACTCAAAATGTTCTTGCCATTACTAATTTTATGAGAGGCTTCTAAAAAAATAATAGTATTCCAGGGGGTTAGGATAGCAAAATCATTTCCAACCTGAGAGCGTGATTAGGAAATATTATTGTCCTCATATTTTTACCTTGCATGGGCTTTTTTTCTTCTGACTGGGTAAGTGGAGTCCAGATTTGGCAGTTCTGTTCAGAAAAAGGCTCTCATTCGAGCAATAATGCTGTCTGAATAAGAAATATTCACTTAGGTAGGATGCCTTCTGAAGTGGGTTATGTATCAATCGCTACTGCACGGTGCTGTATAAGTAATGAAAAAAAAGGAAAATTCATTCAGTGATATGTCATTGGTATTCTAGAGCCAAAAAAAAGGAAAGGAAAAGTGGAAAAAAAAGGAAAAGTCCCTACAAACCCCACAAAACACCACAGACAGCGTATGTAGATCTCTGTATCTTCATACTGTTTGAGATGAGCATCCCGATCCTGTAAATACTGTAGAGGTGTCTGGTATCTACAGAGAATCTGAGCATGACCTTTCTATACATGCAAGTTTTTGTCAGCAGTAAGCGTAGATCAAAGGTGGGCCTGGGTATTATTATCAATGAGCCAGCCTGACACTTGACATAAGCAAGGTCTGCTAAAGTCAGCGGGCCTGAACCTGATTATGCTGGTCATGAATTTGTCCTCATATTCATCATGGAAAATAGAAATGACCTTGTGCTTTTCTTTCCGTGAGTTCTGTATTTCTGAAATGTTGGCACCTCACTTTTCAACCAGCCCGAGAATGTGCTGGGTCTCTTCGAGCTGTCTAAAGGATTTTTAGGCAAATGTCTTCCGCAATTGCTGGATGTTGGCTTTAATGCACTCGTTTTCAGCTTTCAAGGATCTAACTCAGGAAACTGATCTTGAGAGGAAATTTCTAGCAATGCCACTGAATCTCTATGACAAAGAATGCTCTCACAGGAAATTCAGAGGAGTGCATGGAATGCAAAAGAAGGGAAAAACTGTTGGGAAAAGGTATCATTCGGTTCAGTGCAGAGAACAGAAGCTATGCTTCCATTTTAAAAAAGCAAAGCAAAACAAAAAATACACATTGGCTGTGCTATTCAAATGCACTTATTTCTCATCTGAGCCTGCAGACACTCTGAGACAGTATTTCCCCAAACGGTGGGCTGCCCTTTCCCTCTCAATGGCACGGACCTGCCGAGGAAGGCCAGGCTCATCTCAGAGGGGCTGAAGCAAAGGCACATTCCCAATGTGGGTTTGTGGTGCAAACAGCTGCACACCAACGCTGTCTCTGTTGGCCCTGCTTCTGGTACCACCGCTACTAGGAGTGGAGCTTTCTCATGAAGGGAAGCAACCACCCTCACCTGTGATGTTGGCGGCACATTTATCACCAACAAATCCCTAGACCATGCACTTTAAACTGCTCATTGCAGCTATGGAAAGGAATATATACTCGTGGTATATATTCACCCAGCTGAAATCCAAACACATGCCTCAGTCATTCTGATGTTTGTAGCAAACAATAGGAAAAGACTAATTATTGAAGAATGAAAGCATTATTTTGTCATAGAGAACCATTAGATATAGCTGTTAATTAAAGAGTCTGTCTTTTAACTTCAGCATTAAAAACCAGAGAAGAAAGAAAAAAAAAGAAATCATGATCTCACCACTGTAGCAGTAACAGTGGTCAAATGCAGTCTCCGGCCCTGTAAGGCACTATGGCTTACATAAACCTGAGCTACACAAAAGCATCCATTGACATACCTCGCTATGCTATGCTTTTATCTGACCTCCTCCTGAAAACATAGCCTCCAAAACCAAAAACTGGTTGTAATAGCCACGCTGGAGTATTTTAAAGGAGACACCTTTCTGAACAAAATATGTAGTTTGTGAAGTTCCTGAGAGTCCAGCGGAACTGGTCAGGCAGCTCAGGACTCAGTTTCCTATGTGCAGGTGTCTGTCATCCTTTGTGATACTTTGGAGTATCTGAGACATCTATATGAGGCTGGCAGATAGGTCACACAGTACCCATGGACTTATGGTCTTCTGGACTGGCACCCGTAGGATGTCCCAAGGCAAATAGCATGAGGCATCTGTAGCTTTGCTCCAGTTTCTAAATATTTCTAATGACTCAATTTAACAGTTGCTATCACTAGGACAAGTTTTCCTGGTTCAAACATGTGACTACAAGAACAGTGGGGCATCCCCAGCAGAGGTGTCCCACAGACAGGAGGCAGAGACAGTCAAGCCCTGCACACCAAGGATGCTTGCAGGGCTGAGCAGACTGCTGTTACTGCACCTCTCCAGAGGACTTAGTAGCCCTGGCTTGGTGCTGCTCTACCCACCCCGCAGTGTAGCCAGGTCAGAAATATGCACTGGGCACTTTGCCCTTCTGGGCTTGTTTGTAAACAGAGAAGGCCTAGTGGGGAATGTGAAGGTTGGAGGATGCCTGGGGCATAGTGATCATGAGCTGATAGAATTAGTACTGGGAGAAGTAAGGAAGGGAGACAGCAGAAGAAGCACCTTAGACTTCCGTAGGGCTGACTTTGGACTGTTCAGAAAGCTGCTCGATAAGATACCATGGGAGGCAGCCCCTGAAGGCAAAGGAACCCAAGAGGGTTG
>VZTU01013822.1:0-10940 GCA_013400835.1 Zapornia atra
ATCAAGTGCACCCTCAGCAAGTACATTTCTAATGTGAAAGAAACTGCATTCCCCAACCTCAATTTGTTCACTTTTAATTTAAAAAACAAAGAAAAAAACCCACAAAAAAACCCCCAAAACATATATATATTGGATTATACAAAAAGCAGCTTTACCAGAGGAAGTAAATTTTGGGTTTGCTTGATTTTACTTTGTTTTGTTTCTATTTTTAAGTAATGATTATGTAATACAGAATGATCAAGCAGCTCTGGAATCAGAGACTAAATTCAGGCCTGTCTGTACCACCTTTCTCTTCCTTTGGGACTTCCACAATCTTACATGAACAGTAGGAATTGGTAAAGGAACACATCTCAGCATATTACACACATTTGATCTGGAGCGTAGGACATTCCCACAAGATGTGGATTCTACTGATAAGGAAAAGCAAATCTGAATCTCTCACTTTCTGGATCTCTGTTTTAGTCAAGTCATATGCCAAATTCTTGAAGAACTTCAAAATATAATTACAGATGGGATTCTCTTCAAGTTGGTGTTTTTCTTCACAGATTAAAAAATAACAGTGAATAATTTTTTTTGCAATTAAATTTCAAGCACCTAATCCCACATCATTTGCCAGATAAAGATCTGCCAAACAACCCTTTGCTAGTTACTTAGAACTCTCACTGTTTTTCTCAGAGTGCTCCAATGACAAGGAATAAAGTTCTTGTTGACTGATATTTCACCCCACACATCTTTTGTCTGGCTTTTTCATAATAGAAAAAGTGATGAATAGTCAATGCTAATAAAATGCAACAGACTACATATTTACATATCAACTTAATTTGAAAAAAAAAATGCAGTATAAAAAATTCCCAATATATCTGAAACATTCCATATAAGCATGAACATCCATATTTTAAAAGATGACATTAGAATAAATCTAAATAAGGCATTTGGGATGGTGTCCTCAGCAGTATCTATACTCTTTACAAGTTGCCAAACTGTTATGTTTTTAAAGTAGCATTCAAAGCAGTTTCCATAGTATGCCGTTTAAATCATAAGTCAGATATGGTACTGGTGATTCAATTTTTTGTATCTGCATTCTTTGATGACATTCTAAGACCTGTATGTGCTTTCATAAAAACTCATTACAACTGAAAAAGATAGTACGAGTTCGATATTATGACATTAGGATGAGAGGAAAAAGCTTCAAGTTGCCCCAGGAGAGGTTTATATTGGGTATCAGGAAAAATTGCTTCACTGAAGGGGTATTTAAGCACTGGAACAGGCTGCCCAGGGAAATGGTTGAGTCACCATCCCTGAAGGTATTTAAAAGACATGCAGATGTTGTGCTTGGGGACACAGTTTAGTGACAGACCTGGCAGTGTTAAGTTAATGGATGGACCTGGTGATCTTAAAGGTCTTTTTCAACTTAAATGATACTATGATTCTATGACTTCTGTGTTTAGAGATACAGATATCTCAAAAAAAAGAAAAATCTCTAATGACTGTGTTGTACATGCACCAAATATATCCAGGAGTTTATTATCTCAGAAAAGCATCAAGTTTGTTGTGGGTTTTTTTTTCTCCAAAACTTCTGTGAACCTCAAATTTTATTTAAACAAGAAAGAACCTGTGATTTTAATTGATATTTTAAGGTTGATTCCTCCAAGGGATGACAAAATTAGGATGAACAGCTAGCACAGGTAAAGATGTATTTTTCTCCAAAGGGAGTGAAAGTTATTGTTACATGATATTTAAAGGAAAGATTGTTCATTTTTAGTATTCAAGCAAACAATGTTTGGAAGAGATTGCACTTTTTGGACATTTTTTCAAATAACTATGGTTCCTTAATTTCTTTAGGGATTAGAACAACTAACATTCCATTCAGCCCATCCAGAGAGCAACTTGATTAACTGCACTTGTGTGAAACAGATTTGTCTAAGTATCAATTTGCCGTCAACCTGCCTGCCATCTCCATAAATTATGTAAGCAATTGTGCAAGAGCAAGTAGCGGTTATGTTGATTTTCCAGGCTGTGCTCTATCATTTTATTTGATTATGATAAAAAGGCATTTTCCATGACTAACAACTCACAGAAAATTGGCAGAGCTGGCCGTTTCAGAGCATTTAGTTATGTAATTATGCTTTTATATATATCTGTGTCTGCTCAGCTACAAAATCGGTAACTGGAGGACTCACACCTTCTGCACCTTAAGAACTTTACTGTTCCACAACAAAAACCGTTATCCTGAAAATGGTACTGGCAAAAAAATGGTGAAGCGTAACAGTGTGGTTTTATTTATAAGGTAATGTTATAATAAAGAGGCTTCAGATGGCATGCAGTTATGTGTTGCAGTTACATATACTCCATAAGGAAAAAACATAACACAAAGAATTTCACAGTAAGGTATTGTATCGATTTTTTATTGTTGTTTTGTTGCAAGTGCAGCTGGTTCTGAATAAAAAGCGCCCCCTCCATTCACTATTCGTATTTGGATTCTCTGTGCGAATTCCACAAACATCTGAAGGATATAAATTAAACTCTGTCATCTAAGTTATGTTTGTCTACAGGAGTTTAGAAGATACCAGAGGTTCTGACAGTGGCTGAGATTGGATAATGAGAAGGAAAAAATCCTATTATCTGTATATCTATAAACCATCTATATACGTGAATATAAGAGAGGAGGCTACTTCTCTGGGTTTTTATGTCTTTTATTGATAGTGCATGATAAAGTGGATATCATATGATGCATCTCATCCAGTGTCTATAGCCTGGATTAGATCTTGGTGCTGTTGTTACTGGACATGGTGCCACATACGGATAACAATTCTAGAATAGTCCATAGTTGCAGTTCTTACATTCTTACATCTCACCCCTAGTTAGTATTTGCAAGCTCTGGCAATGACAATAATGAAGCTTAGCTGCATCTTTGTTTCTAATTGCATGTTTTCTTTCTTGCAAGGCAGGCATATGCCCATAATTTCACGTTCCATACTCTGACAATGGCATTTTAGTATTCATTGTAATTAGGATGTAGTCTTGAAAATGCTGACAACTCTGGAGAAAGGGAATAGAATAAGTAGCATTCCTCTAATTTGGGAAACTATTTAAATTTGGGGATTTTATCAAACCTTTACTTGTATTGTCTTTGGGTTTTTTTCATTCAGATTGCTGTTTCTCACATGTCACTTCTCTCTAACGTACCAGAAGTGTGAAGGACGTTAAGACCAGGATCATCATACTCTGCTGTGTTCTGACACCTCTTGTCAATGTATGTCTTTAGTGAGTCATTTTTGTCCTATAGAGTAGGACAAGGGCATAGACTCCATCAGACAGCAACTGCAAGCTTCTATCCACATCTTTGCGCTCTGATTATTTTTGTCTTCCATTGAAGTTTAATGCTAATTGCTTTTTTCCAACAGGGTAAGGCAGAGACAGTTACGCATCCAATCCCCTGACCAGTTAGTTATATGAAAGCCTTTTCTGGGGAAGTTATATCTGCCAGGTAAAATTAAACATGATAGGAGTCATTTTTAATCTTGCTAAAATAAAAAGAAGTATCTACCCCAAGGAGTTTGTGAGCTGGAAAAAGATGATTCATAAATGTTGAAAATCACTTTAAAAAAGCAGCTGGCAGTAGAGGTTTACAGATCTACACCTGGATCTGAACTAGTCACTGTAAACTCTCTTTATGGTCAAGGAAATCAGTAGACACTCCTAGGAAATATTGTGCCTGAAATTGCTAGGGTGTTATTTAGGGTGAGATAAATGCTGTCCTTCATATTCCTATTCTTATTCAAGAATTTAAAAATAATAGTTCATATGTATATATTTTATTGTATTAATAAAATTAATAGTTTATATAGATACTTCATTATTAACATATCTGCATATGGTTATATTAATCTCCCAAAATTCTTATTTCAAACAATGCAAAAGTGACAGACCTTGGATATGCACGTTAGTCAAAAAGCATCCTGTATCTCCATATACCTGTTAAAGGTACTGAGCTTAGAATCCAAGAATGAGCCTGCAGTTTTGTTTTTCAGAGTAATCCTCTGATATTATTATGGTCCTTTTGTGATCAGTCCTTTGATAGATCCTCTGTAAATTCATCACACAAAATCAGAAAATCTATTACTTTGACTTTTCCTAGATTAAGAATGTCTGAAAACAAGATGGCTCAAGACCAGAGAAAGAACGAACGAAAGAACGAAAGAAAGAAAGAAAGAAAGAAAGAAAGAGAAAGAGAGAAAGAGAGAAAGAAAAGAAAAAAGAAAACTGAAAAATCTGTTTCCTGAGATTTTACAAATCTTTAGTTAAATTTGGACAAGTTCATTGTGTAAGCAAAAATAAAGCAAAACTTCGGAGAGAAATTCAAAGTAGGACACCCTCCTCAATGCATTATTCTGTCTTCTTACACAAAAAGCATCACATGTGAAACTTTTATCAAGTCCATCACATTCAATACTTCATCAGGTAGGATGAATATATGACAGAAAACTGTTACCTTCTCATCATCACTCCTCACATACTAATTTCTAAAAGAAAATCCAACACTATAAACCAATTGAAAAATCTAATAGAATTTTTCTTGAATGTTCATTAAATTTTCACAGAATTTTGATACTGTTTTAGTGTAATGCAGATGTAGAGTATGGCAATTTTATTATTATATGCTCTACTGATATTATCGTGCTTGAAAAGATAATTTGGAAAACAGAATTTTGAATTATACAACATACAACTGCCTTAAAAATACATTTTATTTTAAAAAAAGATAAAAATAATAAAAAGCAGTAAGGAAGAGCAAAAAGGGATTTTCAGTCTTTCAATGACACTCTGAGAACTACCTCCCCCAGAAAAACAAAACAAAGCAAAACAACAAACTGAAACAAATATTTTAATTATGAAGTTTTTATATGAATCCTGATTGAATATTTGTCTTGTCTAATTAATTATACAAACCTGAAATTACAATTGCTTCTTGTTGTTGGAAGTGCACTATTACCTGTTCCTTGTCAGCAGGAAATTAACATCCTACGCTTTGTTACGTGGTCTATTTCAAGCAAATTGTTAACCCGTGTCCTCTTCAATCTGCAAAATCAAAATACTTGAAGCTAGGAATCTTTGTGTTTTTCACAGCATGTGTTAACTATTTCAGTGCCACAGATCAAATTTCAGAATCTATGAAGCCTCTTAATAAGTCTAGTGTCTATATCTTACTGTGTCCATGAATATCATACATCTAAAAATTGTGACTTTGAAAACTCCGTGGTCTGATGGAAACTGTAGGCAGACACCAGCAACTAAACAAAAAGCTCACCAGTTAACACCAAAGGTAGAAGTTCAGACTAACAGTCTCAGAAACCTGAAATACGTGTGTAAAGGAAACTATTTCTCAGCTCTGTGTACTGTTTTGCTGGGGTCCAAGAAACTGAGGTTATTAATAAAGGCAATTTCTTATTGAGTGCTCTACATAGAGAAATGACAAATGTGTATATCCAGAGATACTGTTCCCATGGAAACCATAATTCAGCCACTTCGTGCCCATATATTAAAGAATATGTTTATGCAAGGGAGATGAGATATGGTTTCTTTGGGAACCATAACTTTGACTTTACCGACTTTTCGTGTATGTTAAATGTCAACCGTTATTTCACATTAATATGTCTTGTACTTTCTTTATTGCATTGCATTTGCTGAATGCACTGGATGCTTGTATAATGAAAGGCTCTTTTGTAATATTTTTGTGCAGAAGATAAGACATAAATTGGCAACGAGAGCCTAAATTTCAAGTTTAGAATAACTGAGGTTATTCTTTCAGTTGACAAGCTTGGAGTTGAAAGATCATTTCTACTTAGAGATATGCACAGCTACAGAGCCATGATCACTTTGCTTTAGGGAACTTCACTATGAAAAGCATTACACAACATAACCTACCTTGGAGCAATACACTGTTAGTTTTTGTCTTCAATATAAATAGAGTAAGTTAGAGATGCAGAAGGCTAGAAAGAAACTTGTACAATATTTTTAAGTAGTGAGAGTTTAGGAGTGGGGGTTTTTTGACAGAAAATTGATAATAACTTCAAATTTTCATAAAGCTCATGTTACTTCGCAACAGCCAAACAAGACCTACAATGCCTGTATAGTTAGATAGTGGTCTTTCTTTTCAGTATAAAAACACTCTAAAAACACACCAGAAATTCACCTTGCAAGTTCAATTGTATTACAAAGTAGTAGAAAGACGTTAAAACAAAAGGAAAAAATTGCTTTTCAATTTGCTTCAGATGACTGAAACATAGTTTAATACACGATTTCAGGGTAAGGACCAAGAGTGTTTTGAATTCATTTTGGAGTAGGACAGAAGGGAATTCAAGAATCTGTTTTGTTTTCCCCACATGTGTATACCATTTTTAAATGTAATGCAATGGACAAATCAACTTGTGGTGTCCAAGGGCTATGTTAAGCCCTTTTTGCCAAATGCACAAAGATGTAGTGAGTGCTATTCCTTCTATGAAAACAGTTTCTAATACAAAAGTTTGTGATTGAACTCTCAAGCCAATAATATCACCATAGAATCATAGAATCACTTAGGTTGGAAGAGACCTTTAAGATCATTGAGCCCAACCACAGCCTAACCCTTCCCAGTCCACCTCTAGTCCATGGCCCCAGGCAGAACATCTACATGCCTTTCAAATACCTCCAGGGTTAGTGACTCTGCCACTTCCCTGGGCAGCCTGTTCCAGTACTTGATTCCCCTTTCAGTAAAGAAATTCTTCCTGATATCTAACCTGAATCTCCCTTGGTGCAATTTGAAACTATTTCCTCTCATCCTATCACTTGTTACCTGAGGGAAGAGACAGACTCCCACCTCACTACACCTTCCTTGCAGGTAGTTGTAGAAAGCAATAAGGTGTTTCCTCAGCCTCCTTTTACCAAGACTAAAAAGCCCCTGTTCCCTCGGTTGCTCCACATAAGACTAATGCTTCAAACCTTTCACCAGCTCTGTTGCTCTTCTCTGGACATGCTCCACCATCTCAATGTCCTCCCTGTAGTGAGGGGCCGAAAACTAGACACAGTACTCAAGGTGCTGCCTCAGCAAAGCAGAGTACAATGGAACTATCACTTCCCTACTCCTGCTGGTCATGGTATTCCTGATACAGGTGAGGATGCTGTTGGCCTTCTTGGCCACCTGGGCACACTGGTGGCTTATGTTCAACCGGCTGTCTGCTAACACCCCCAGGACCTTCTCCTCCAGGGAGCTCTCCAGCCCCTCTGCCCCAAGCCTGTAGAGATGGCTGGGGTTATTGTGGCCCAAGTGCAGAAGCCAGCACTTGGCCTTTTGGAACCCCATAAAGCTGGTCTCTGCCCATCGATCCAGGCTGTCCAGGTCCCTCTGCAAAGCCTTCCTGCCTTCCAGCAGATTGACACTCCCACACATTTTGGTGTCATCTGCAAACTCACTGAGACTGCACTCAATCTCCTTGTCCAAATCATTAATAAGGATGTTAAAGAGGACTGGCCCCAGCACTAAGCCCTGGAGAACATCACTTGTGACCTGCCACCAGCTGGATTTAACTCCGTTCACCACAACTCTGTGTTAACCGTGGAAATTACATACTTACCATGGAACTCAAAATATTAGACAACAACAACAAAAAAGAAAAAAAAAGCAAAGTTTCTACATCTTTTTACAGCATGGAGTTGGAAGATTTTTAGTAAAGCTCACAGAGGTGTTGAATTTCAGACGCACCTCTGCAAAATCTAAATTGATAGGCCCACGACCTTCCAGGTGAACTACCGGTTTATATCTAACCCCAGGAACCTATGAGAGGAGACTGAAAGACTAGAATTCAATACTCATTTGTCTTACTGTAGTTATATATTCATGGTATACTGGGAGAAAGCATAAACTAGTAAAACACTAGCCAATTCCTTGTTGTGGTCAACCAGCCTGGATTAGCAGCCAAACTACCACACAAACACTTGCTCACTCACTGCTCCTCTGCTGAGTGGGAATTGAGGGAGGATGGGAAGAACTGTCAGGGATCCTATACAGGCTGCAGGCCCTTTGGGGATGTGCCTGCTCTACATACCTCCTCCACTGTTATTTCCTCCTCCTCCCTCTCTCCAATTTTTACCTCACTTTCTTAAACACCTTTACACAGAGGTGCCACAAAGTCTGGCTGTGACTGGATGTGACCCCCACCTTCTCCTGCAGAGGCCAACCCTGCATCTCTCCACCCTCTTCCCCCACCCCTCTACCCAAAAAATCCCAAAAGCATTCCTTGCCATTTACAACTAATACACTAGTCAAAATCTACATGGGTTGTATACGCTTCATCCAAAGCCAAACACATATATGCTCCTACCGTAAGTTTTTTAGCTCAAGTTCATATCTTCCTACATTATATCAAGCATTAACTTAGAGTATGCTTTAGTGGACTTTCCTATTTTGGAAATGGGTTTAAAAAAAACATTTTAAAAAAAAGCTGAAGAGCATGTGAAGACATAATATGGACAGTGATTTGACATTAAATGTGTAGGAGATGCCTGCAAAGATGAACCCACTCTTCTACCAAAAATTATCACAAACAGTCCTGCTAAAGTCAGTGAGACTCTTCATGGAGCAAGATGCTAACCATTTTGGGCAAAGTTACCAGAATCTACTCCATAATGATTACAGTGAACCATTGAAGACTTGACATTTATCACACAGTGCTATTTACCATTAGTGAGGCATTTGCAGTTCCCCTATGCTTGGAATAGGGAGTACTGCAAATACCATATGAAGTTTAACTGCCATCAGCAGTAAATGTCAGGATTGTAATGGTACTTGCTCTACATGTAATACGAATTTGGAACTGAAAATGTTCAACAAGTCTGAGTTCTGAACTGTTTGTTTTGTTGTATCCTGTGTTGTATCCTGTAATTTTACATGTTTAAGTTACAGGTTTATTGTCAATAATATAATCAGTTTCACTTTCTGAGAAGCTCATGCCTTGCATAAACAGTCAATGCAAACAGTAAGTGCAAGCAGTACTGCATTTAGTAGGTATTAGTCCACAGTCTGTTTTATAATAGTATAGTATAATGTTTTGTAAATTGTTCTTCCTGAGCTAGAAGGAACTCTATAAAATTCCAAATTATTAATTAATGTTATTGTAAGAGGCTATCTGGAATAAATGTGAGTCAAGAGAATATGTTCAAGTACAAATGTGCACATACACACATATACATTTAACATCAGACTTTTCTCATAACACAATTTTGTAAGCCTGCAAGCTCCATTTTTTACACAAGCAGGTTTTACCCACTTTATTCTACATACACCACAGATGAAACAGTGAAATAGCTACAATTCAGTAACCCATGATTTTGATTAAATGTGGAGAATTCTTAAACCTCAATAAGCCTCTTGGGTTTGAAGTACCATTTGAGAGGGAAAAGTGGAAGAAAGAGTTAATGAAACTCAAAGCTCTTTAACACCATTAAAGAAGAAATGCAAACCATTCCTGCACTTAGCTGCTAGACTAAGGTGTATCAGGATTCTGGTTATTGTAATATTCACATCAGGTATCCATGGAAAGTGATGGTACTTCCAGTGAAACTAGCAGTCTTGTCTGAGTTTCTATGAAGAAGGAAGTGCTGGGAGACTGGTCAGACTTTCATTTAATCTAGGATCCAAGGAGGATCTGGAACTGGAAATGTTAACTGTATCCTGCTGTAACAGCTTAAGTGACTTGGTGATGACAGCTACCATCTGATGTGACTAGAGAAATGGGCACACTGGGGGTCGACAGGTCTGGAAAAAAAGGTGAGAAGTGTCCAGACATAGTAATTTCACCAGCCATTTTAGACAAGGAAAAAGAAACCAGACTGACACTGCTCCACAAAAGAAAACATAGACAAGTAAAAGGCTTAGTATAAAGCATCTAAATGACATCTTAATTGCAGTTTTTAATGGGAAAATAATTCATAGCTAGAAATATGTCCTTTCCACTCATACTGATATTCTTAAAAGAGAAAGTAACTCCGGAACAAAATCCAAAAATTTTAAATGGATGGCAGACTGAAATTGAGACCCATTAGCCATGGTATACAGTTTGAGTTTTACAAGGAAGTCACAGTAGCTTTCGAAAGAAAGCAAAGATTTACCCAAGATAACATGAAATAGAAAGATTTGTTCATAGCACAGGTTAATAGAGACTGTTTTGTAAAGGTAGTTATGCATTTTCATATTGACCACAGATTTTCTAAGAGAATAAAGAACAGGCTCAAATTAATTTGAATCTACTTAAGACACTTGACTGGTGGACAGTCCTACTATATTATGATACAGTTTAAAAGGGAAGAGAGTCTTTAGTTTCATTTTGAGTCAGAGCCATTGGTGGGAGTTATGGCAATGGACAAAGACATAAGAACACTTCTTTCCCTACCTAAAGAAAAACATGTTGTCATGGTGGTGATGAGCAATGCCATCGCTACTGAGAGCGACACACTACTTACTTTTTTTTCTTCCAGACAAAATGTTAAGTTTATTCTTAGCAATTTTTTAACATACCGATGTAAAGTTAGAACTAGCATTTAGTTACAGACCACCTAAACGTGTAGAAGTCCTGACGAGTGACTGTCTCTCATCTATTTCCTTAAAAGAGAATTAGTGTATTACTTTAATTATTCACTGTCACACACAGCAAAAGATTTTGTTTCTTAAAAATAAAATGGCATTTACATTGATTGAAGGGAAATAGCGTGAAGGCTCTTGATTTTTGAGGTTTTAAAACTTATTTCTAGTTAACATATAACTTCACATGAGACACAAACAAATAGGTTCCAATTAGTTATCTGGTTGTCTAAGAAAGTCTTTACTAAATAGCTCTTTTCTTAAAGTATTAGGTATGGCATATAGTTTATATGCTTGTGGCGGTTTTGGCCCTAACTAAAGGCCCAAT
>VZTU01013822.1:11203-23658 GCA_013400835.1 Zapornia atra
ATGCTATATAGTTTGCATCCACAATAGTGATCTCTGAGTCTTGGAAAGCTCATTTGGTATCTTCATACAAAAGATTTATTAACATTTTAAAATCTTGAAGAATATAATTAAGGGGATTTTTTTTCACAATTCATACAGCATATGGTCCTGTCCATGGACATACATAGGAGAAATGATGAAGATATTTAAGGTATAAAGGCAAAGGATAATAAAGAATAATTTCTACTTAGTAATTCTTGCAGCTTGCTGTCTAATGGTTCACAAAGCTAGGATTTTAAGGAATGAAAGCCATTTCATGTACCCAGCCTTTGTAATAGTTTTACTTACTAGCCTGAAACTAATAAGGCTCAGGCAGCATACATAGACACATACTTCTAGCCAACCTATTTTCCCTAGGATTTTACAGAAGGGAAAAAAATTAAAAAATGAAAAGGAAAAAACAACAACCAAAGAAACAAAAGCTCTGAGAAATTTTTTTTTTTTTTTTAATTGCAAACTAGAACTGTATCAGTCTCCCCCAGTCTTTGAAACTTCATCAATTTTTGTGTGCTCGGTACAGACAAGGAAAAAAGCTTTCTTCATGCTTAACTTCATTGTTAGACATGTATTTTCCATCAAGTTCATCACTGCAAAAAAAGACATTTTTAAAAAAAGAACATTTATTTACCCCATGATGCTCTTGAGGTGTAGGTCTAAAGAGCAGTTATGGATTATCATTCATGCAGTTTTCTGACTCTATATCCTGTTTTCAGCTGAGACAATTTTCTTCCTAGCAGCTGGTATAGTGTTGTTGTTGTGAGTTAGTATGAGAACAATATTGATAACACATTAATGTTTTAGTTGTTGTTAAGTAGTGCTTACATTAAATCATGGAAATTCCCCTTCACATGTTCTTTCGACTGAGAAGGCTGGATGTACAAAAGAAGTTTAGAGGGGGCACATGCAGGACAGCCAACCCAAACTGACCAAAGAGAGGTTCTGTACCATATTGTGTCATATACACTGGGGAGAGTTGGCTGGCGGGGGAAAGGACCACTGCTCAGGCACTTGTTCAGCATTGGTCAGTGGGTGGTGAGTAATTGCACTGTGCATAATTTATTTTGTATATGATTATCATCATTCCTTTACTTTTCTGTCCTATTAAACTGCCTTTATGACAACCCACATGTTGGGGGTTTTTTCTGATACTTTCTTCCATCTCACTGGGGTAGGAGTGAGCAAACGTCAGTGTGTTATTTATCTGCCTGATGGGTTAAACCACAGCAGCTTATTACAAAATATTTTGAAAAGCAAGTTTAATTACTTCTATAGAAACTTGTTCCCACATCTACATTTAAAGAAAAAAAAAATGCTGTCAGTCAAAAGCACTAGACTTAAGTAATCATGATACAGTCCCAAGAACAAAATGCTCTTTAATACACTAGACAATTAGCCTTCTGTTAAATATCAATCTTCTTATAAAACCTATTCAGAAAAATAGGCTTAAGGCCATGTGCAAGGTTTAATTAATAAAGAAATAATCATTGGGAATTCATACTGTATAATAGCTTTTATAGCCAGAGTCTTCACTTTTTTCTTAATTGCTCTAAATAATTTTCAGAGAGTCACAGAATGGTAAGGGTTGAAAGGGACATCTGGAGATGTCCAACCACCCTGCTAAAGCAGGATCACCTGGAACAGGTTGCACAGGTTCACATGCAGGCACATTTTGAATATTTCCAGAGAAAGAGATTCCACAACCTCTCCAGGCGACCTGTTCCAGTGCTCTGCCACCCTCACAGCAAAGTTTTTTCTCCTGTTGAGACGGAACTTCCTGTGTTTCATTTTGTGCTAATTGTCTCTTGCTCTGTCACTGGGCCCCATTGAGAAGTGTCTGGCTCCAACATCTTGACATCTGCACTTTAGATACTTACAAGCATTGATGTGATCCCTTCACACTCTTCTCCAGGTTAAATGCTTATTTTGTGCATTAAGATCCAGATCTAAACTTACCAACTATGTCTAGTAATATTATGTGAGTTTTAGAATATGGAGTTTGTGTATTCAATTAATTTTAAATAAATAATAAAAGTATTTTTAAAAAATTCCAGAATACAAAAGCAACAACTACAATTTCAAAAAAAGATATATTTTAATTATGAATTAGTAAGATCCAAGTCTTCTATTTCTTCAAACGCATCATAACCTATGGCCATGAAGGATTCTTTTTAATAGATGCAGTTCTACAATTTGTTTAAATCAAGCACAATAGTTGTTTGATGCTGCTTTTTTTTTTTTAATTAAATCCCAAATGAAAATTAATATTTGGGGTGATTTTCAAGGAAAACCTTCAATAATTTGAACACCGTTAGTTTTGTCTCTGGAAATTAAATCACATTTTTATAGAATTATAGAATAGCCCAAGTTGGAAGGCACCTCAGAAGATCTGTTTCAATCTTTCATGTCAAAGAAAGCCTACATGAGATTATTTATCACCCTGTCCAATTGTATATTGAAAACCTCCACTGATTGGGATGGCACCACATGTCTGGGGAGTGATCGACTGTCTGGTTAGTCTTTGTTGCTGCTGCAGCACACTGCTGACTCATATTCAGAGGTTGTTCACCAGGAGTCCCAGGTCACACAGAATCATCACAGAATCATAGGGTTTGGAAGGGACCTCAAGAAATCATCAGGTCCAACCCCCCTGCAAGAGCAGGTTCCTTAGGACAGATCACACAGGTAGGTATCCAGACAGATCTTGAATATCTCCAGAGATGGAGACTCCACAACCCCCCTGGGCAGCCTGTCCCAGTGCTCTGTCACCCTCACTGTGTAAAAGTTCTTACCCATATTGGTGTGGAACTTCCTATACACTAACTTGCAGCCATTGCCCCTTGTCCTGTCCCCACAG
This sequence comes from Zapornia atra, assembly GCA_013400835.1. NCBI lineage: Eukaryota > Metazoa > Chordata > Aves > Gruiformes > Rallidae > Zapornia > Zapornia atra. Next base: position 14,097 of record VZTU01013822.1, read on the forward strand.
ACCACTGAAAAGGGGCTGGCCATTTCCCCCTACATCCCATACTTAAGATATTTATAAACATTAATAAGGTGCCCCCTTAGTCTTCTTTTCTCTAGGCTGAACAGTCCCAGCTCACTCAACCTTCCCTCATAGGGGAGATGTTCCAGGCCCTTAATCATCTTCGTAGCCCTCCTTTCAGCAAGAAATAAAAACTGTCTCCATACTCTTTGGAGACTTAATCTTCAGGGCTTAACGAAAGTGAGTGTTTCGTTAGGTAGATGCGGGAATTTTTTTGCTTATTTTGTTTTGGGTTATTTTAAGCTAATGTCTCAAGTCCAGGACAGCCTTGGATATTTCATATCTTCTCCCCACTACTCTCTAAAAATGTTACTGGAGAAAAGTCCAGAAGAAGAAAAAGACAGGCAGGTATAGGAAACACAACTGTTGCAGGCTGTATATTCTGCAGAAGAGATATCTGAAATACAAGTCTTCCAATACTTAAAATATAGGTGCAAAGTAGAAGATGTTGCTGAAAATATTTTGATAGGATAAGAAATAATAAGCTTAAGATAGACTGAGCATGCTGCTTTCAGACGTTTAAACATGTCCTAGTTAAACACTAGAATAGATTGTATAAATTATTCTGTGTAGGAAGCAGATCTAGACTCTGCATTTCCATTTGGCAACATTTGTCCAGCATTGCTTGTGAATCATATATTCTGCTGTAGGGTTGGCAGTGGACTTGCTGACCTCTTCAAGTCTTTTACAGACTTGTTTTTCATGATATCTCATAGGTAATTGCTGAAGCAAACCAAAAATTTTCTTTCCTCTTTCTTAATAATGCATAGCTTAAAAACATTTTTGTGCTTGATCTAATCAGCTTCTCTCCTTTTCTCGCTGAGACAAATTCATGTGATGAGCTTTAGGTTTTCCATATGCTGCCACACATAAAATATAAATCTAAAAGCAAGAAAGTTATTACTCTGAAAGCTATATACTGTTTCAGCAGGATGATTGGTTACCGTAATTTAAAAGGCTAATTGTTCAACATTTAAAATATTACTGTGCTAGTATTTTTTTGCAAATACAGCATAGAAAACTATTCTTGTGAACATAGATTCTCATACTTGTTAGTTTGTCCATTTCCATTCTTTCAGTGTGCTTGATGGATGTTTTTCTGCAGGTGGTGGATGTGTGTGTGTTGAAGTAATTTCTTAATTCAACAGAGTTCTGATTAAATGGATGGCATAATATTGATTTAAATTATCTGAATTACTACTTTGTTTCTTTTTTATTTTCCCCACAGAGAAGTGTCTTGTCTTGCTCTGTTACTAGGATATCAAAATTCAACTGTGACTGATGGAAAAGAAATCTAGGCAGGGAAAATTCAAGCAAAGAGGTAGAGAAGGATCAAGGGTTTCTGCTGTTGTTAAATGATTTACAAAATCATTTTGCCTCTAATGGCTCTTTGTCTCCAGTTTGCCTTTCAAGTGGAACACCCACCTGAAATTTTCCTCAGGGAAAATAGTCAAGATTTGTATGCAGGTAAGGAGTGAAAAGGAAATTTTATTCAGGGAAGCCAAATGGAAATATTATGGAAACATCCTTCAGAAGAAAAAGAAATCAAATAAGGAAAAAAAGAAAATTCCACTGATAGAGAACTTTAATTGCCATTTCTCCTTTATGCAAGTAAAAGCTCAATTTCAATGAGTCTCATGTGGATGTTCTTTAAAACAATACAATAATGGAAGAAACTAGGACACTTTCTCATATATCTGGATACACCATTATGAGCATAAGAGCAAGCCTCCTCAGCATCAGTACCAGCATATTTCTGCTAAATAATACAGAAGGAAGAACACAAGGGAATTAGAACTACAGTACAAATTAAATAAAGTAAGTTATTCTCTAGATAATAAAGAAAAGAGAAAAATGCAAGTGCATTTCAAGATTATAGATCTCCTGGCATTTATAGCTACTAAGGAAATATTATGTGATTGAATTAATATGAAAACCCATTTGCTTTCCATTACAGAAAATATTCCAAAACAAAGCTACATTTGAATACTTTACATTTGCATAAGTCAACAGTGAAGAGCATAGGGAGTCCACAGTAAACTTTTACAGATTCACTTTTGACTTCTGTTTTAATGGATATACTGTTTTCAATGTTTTCACCTAATTGTGTTAATGAAGGCAGCAAATACATTTTAAAAGCTGGTATCAGTAAGTAGTGGAGACACACAGCAGAATCTCAAAGTCTGAAAATATCAGAAGGTTAGTTTTACCTAAAAGCATAAATAAATTCTATACTAATATTTAAATCCACTTCAATTAATCAACACAGCACTAGCTAACTCTAAGGAAACACAGATGCTCTCTTCCTGTACCCTGACTTGTAAAATACATTTAAGAGAAAGATAAAAACCTAAATGTCTCAGGGACTTCAATGCAGTAGAAACACTGCTCTATTTCAGGAGAGGTTGGGTGACCAATGCAGAGCTCCAGAGCAAAATACTGACCTTTTGAATTTAGAAATAAAACCAAAGGTAAGGAAACTCTTTCTCGAGAGAACAGCAATACCTGTTTTATAGCATAATAAAATTTCAGTATATTTTTGGAAGCATTTGACCCAAGATAGTGTGTCACTCATCCTGTCCCATGTGTCCTGATTAACATCTCCTGATTGTTGCGACTCTTGCCTTAGATGAGACACAGTACTTGTGTATAGAGGTATTTTCTTGCTATGGAATTGTGCTATCTTTGCAGTTAAAATGTATGACAATCTAAAACATGAAATGCACATAATCACATTCACAAGGAATTCCTCATTGCTAGTTAGTTAGTATTTATATAATTAGATCATTATCTAAACATCAAAAAACATTGATGGTGTAACTTGAGAAGGGGAACCCGCTTAAAAATAAAGTCTGGTCAGTTGCTATGCTATTTAATACTATATGACTGTCATTCATTTAGTTGTGTTAAAGAACAGTTAAAAAAGTAAATGGGACATTCCTGACACCTACAATTTAATATAGTTGCATCACAGAATGAAATGTTAATGAAGGCTGGAAGGGACCTTGGAAAGTCCCTCTCAAAGCAGGATTGACTCTGAGGGCAGAGAGGGTGGCTCAGGGCTTTGACCAGTTGGGTCTTCAAAACCTCCAAGAGTGGAAGTGGCACAACCTCTCTGGGCAACCGACTTCATTACCTGACTCTTCTCACGGAGAAAAAAATGTATGTGCTATCTGAATCTCTTTTGTTTCACATTTCCTCCTCTGCCTCTCATTTTTCTGCCACAGTGCTGGGAAAAACCTAGATCCATATACTTGCTGACCTCTCCATAGGCACTGGGGGCTGCTGTTAGGTCCTCCACAACCATCTCTTATGCAGAATGAACAAGCCCTGGTCCTTCGGTCTCTCCTCACAGGGTAAGTAATCTATCCTGGTGGCCTTACATAGAAATTCCTCCAACTTATCTACATCTTTTCCTTTTCTGTTGTTGTTAGTTTAGGGGTTTTGTTGTTGTTGTTTTGAGGGGGTTTTGGGGGTTGTTTTTTGTGTGTGTGAGTGTCTGTAAATGTAACCACATGTATTATCTAGATTTGGTCTGAGTAGAGGGGAGTATCTTGACCATCTGTTCTGACTGACCTTCAGTGTATCTACTGGTCTTTCTCAACTTGGTGTCACATGCAAAATTAATGAGTGCAATGCATCTCCTCCCTCATGTCATTGACAAAGTTGTCAAACAGAACATGTTTCCATACAGACTCTCATGGTAATTTTTTTTTTGCCAACATCCGACTCATGAACTACCATCCTCTGAACTCAGACATCTGAACAGGTTTTTACCTATTGATTTTTTCATCGCATCATTGAATCACTGATTCATAGAATTAGAGATTCATAGAATCATAAGATCAAAGAATCATAATCAAAGAATGGTTTGGGCTGGAAGAGACTTTAGAGGACATGTAGTTTAAACCTCCCTTGCTAAGGGCAAGGAAAACCTTCCACTAAAGGGTGAGGATTTCCACACATCCAGACAAAATATCTCAACTTCTATATAGGAACATTATTTGAGACTGTGTAAAAGCCTTGATAAAGTAGAGATAAATAGCATCCACAGCTTTCCTTTCATCTACAAATCTAGTTATTTTAACACAGAAGGCAATCAGGTTTGTCAGGAATTATTCATTCTTGGTAAAACTGGGACAGTTCCCAGAGAACTCCTGAGACTATTCCAGGAATTCGAGTAAGGATGACATTATAGTTTCTCAAGTTGACCTCTTGGACTATTTTTAAGATAGGGGCAACATTTACCTTTCTCTGGTCATTTGGGTATTCTTTGATTTCCAAGACCATTTGGAGATGACAGACAGGATCCTTGGAAGGACACTGATAACTTCCTTCACCACTCACAGATGTAGCCTATCAGGTGTTACAGACTAGCATGGAGTGTGTCCTGGGCCAATCCTCATCCACTGATGGACTTTCTTTCCCCCTTAACCCTGTGTCTAAGCACAGAAGACCCAGAGACTTTGTTGATGACGATTAAGGCAAAGGAGGTGTTGAGTAACACAGCCTCATCTGTATTTCTGATACTAAATTGTTCATTGCTGAGTTTCTATTTTTCTTAAGATAAACTGTCACACTTCATTTGTGAATTATGACTGTGTGAAAACTGATGTCCAAAATATTTACATGTATTCAGCAGATGTTCCCTAACTGGGTAAATAATCATAAATCAGTCACAACTCTTTCCCCTACATTCACAAAATCCTTTGGAAACCTTGCTGTACCTTTAAGTCTTGTATTAGAATCACCAAAGTTATTACTCTCTTCACATTAACCAAACCAAATTTGAGAAAGCTATTTGGCAGTTTCCCATAAATTTATTTTCAGTATCTTCCAATTTGCATTTAAAATAGGCTAGTATATTTTCTTATCAGCAAAACTATCTTGTCAGTAGGGCCTAATATGATAGAAAACACTCTACAGTAGTAAGTTCCCAATTTCTCCTCATAAATTGGATCAACATTTATAAGCAAGATCCCACAAAGCATCTCTAAACAGACAATCTGGACTTAGCAAACACAAATGCATAATGTTGTGTGTTACCACTGGGTATTTAGGACTGCCTCTGAAAGAGCAAATAAAAGCATATTCAACATATTATGTTTACTCATCCAAAAATAAATGGATACATCTGTAATAAAGAGTGAATGATATCATTAGCTTATCCAGGCAACTTAACTTGCTTTCCTGTATGCCTGATTTCAGCTCACTTAGTTCTTAATCCTATGGAAAGAATTGCAGGGATATGCATTTTTCTGTCTTACATCAATCAAAATATCTGTTCTAGGAACCATGAAAAGATAAATTGCATAATCAGACCCTTCTTCTTTAGGTAGTATTTTTTATGTCAAATGATATGCAGACTATGCTATCAGATTTTTAAGTGTTTTACAAAAAATCATCTTTTCTAAGAAACATCAGTCCCAAGTGAATTAAAAAAAGAAAAAAAAAACCCCAAAAAACCCCAAGTACTTTACTATAACAAAAACTGAAAACAACAAAGCAGAACACCACTCTGTGTGACAGGAAAATTCATGATCACTCTGAATCTCAATGCAGACTGCCTTTCCAAACCAAATCAGTCCTTTAAGACTTCAGATAAATTAGCTGGTCCACCACCATATGAATATACTTACAAAGAAACCCATTCAAAAAGTCTTAAATCCTACCAGTTTTTTTATTTAGTTCTTTTCCTTGGTCATGACTATTTGCTTCAATGACAACTTTAAATACTTTTAAAAGTAGGTCTTGTCTGAGACAGTTTTCTCTGTGTTTGAATTTTCATTTAGGCTGACAGGTTAAGCAGATTTGGGAGTGTCTATGCTCTGCAAAAGACCACGGAATAGAAATCCCTCAGGTGAGTAAGCAACATACAGAACAAGCACTTCCCTTTGCTTATCAATCACAGGCACAGTGCTGAGTTTCTGTGGAATACTGCGTGGATGTTACTGCTCAATAAACTCCTTAGCAAACTCTTTCCTTGATCACCATAGACATAGCATTTGCTACTCTCAAGAGTAGCAACACTTCCAGGTTATTGATGAGGGTCGTATGAGTACTGATCAACCTTTTTCATGTCCTTATCATCGCAATATACTGAGAAGTATGGAAATCATACAGCCATTTTGTACAAATATCTTCAATCCCATCATTTAAAAAGACAACCAACAAATGAAATGTCAAAGCAGCTCAAGGTCACATTGCTAGGGGTAGGCTGTATGCACATGAATATTATATTTTTTAAGCTTCCTAGGTGCTGGATATTTGACTGTCATTCCTTTTAATATTTCATTATAAGCAACTTCGAAGAGGAATCCATATATTCTGAAATACAGAGCGGAATGAAATAAAGAATCAACTTTTCTATGCTTTTTGATGAGTAGTGACATCTGCTTAAAAGGAAAAAAAGCAAATGTAGTATTTGTAGCTCCCACAGTCCATGCCAGATGGTCTGCTGAACACACTAATTCCTCGCCTGCTAGGAAATCCTAATTACTGCTTTAAAAGAAGTCATTTTGGTAATTTAGTAATGGTTTCATCTGATACAACACTAAAAAAGAAAAAGTAAAAATAAGAAAATGAAAATATTTATGTGAGAGAGAAAATTTCGTCACTTACTTTCCATCTGCAAATCTATGGCACAGCATCAAGTTTTCAGGATCTATAATAAAGATTCCTTTATTATATGGAAGTTAAAATTGTTGTATTGTACTAAATCCTGTTTATTCCTGTGTTTTCCTCAATCTTATAAATTCTTTGCCTCTGTGCTAGCTATTCTTTTTACATTGAGTTCCATATGGACTTCACAAAATAAAATTGCAAATTTAGGTACCTTATTAAAAAGAGAAAAAAATGCAGAATTTCCCACCAGAAAGCATTTTGTGGAAGGGTACTGTAAAGTTATAAGGTAATTTCAGAGGAAATAAAATTAATTTAAAGAAATAAGCAAAATTTTTCACACACTGTTTGTATACTTAACAATTTGCTTTATCTGGTCAGCAAAAAAGAATGATTATGCTAATTATATTTCCTGTACCTATAATGGAAAAATAATCCTTAATGTTAGTAATCGTACAAATCCTAAACCTTTTAGGATGAAAATAAACATGGCATCTTATAGCTATTGCATCTGTTGGAAGTTCTTTAACTGTGTGTCCATATCTATATTAGAAAGCAGGTTTCACAGACTTGTTTGTTTCTTTCAAATAAGAGGTACAATTAGAACACTCAGATGCATGAAAATGAATCGTTAGGACTATTTTAGGGGTATTTTTAGCATCTGAAGAGGATGGAGTCATAAAAATTTTAAGCCAAATTATATACTTTAAGAGAAAGTTCATGCTTTTTTGAGGTCTCTTTCAACCCCTAATATTCTGTGATTCTGTGACTGGTAATCTGATAAATAGAACAAAGCATAAAATACTGTGACTTCATGCATATATATTTATCTCACAATAATTACACTGCAACTGAAATGAAAATCAGGATTAATTCTTTATTCTGTACTATACTTCAAGAAGCCAAAATGAGGAAGCATGAAAAAAATAATAACATATGGGGAGGGGAGGACAAGGGAAGGGAACACGGACTATGGGTGGACTAGTAAGTAACGATGCAGAAATTTCTGTCCAAAAACTGAGGAGTTACACAGACATTAAAAGGATTAGACCTGAGGACAATGAACTGTATACTCACAAGGACAGTATCTGGTAACCTGTTTCTTTAAGGAATCAATAACTATGTTTATACGAGAGTAGCCTTCTTTGCTGCAAGGGCACACTACTGGTTCTTCTTCAACGTGGTCTTCACCAGAACCCCTTGGTCTTTTCTGCATACCTCCTTTTCATCTGTATGGCCTCCAGCATATACTGATGCATGGAGTTATTCTTTCCCAGGTAGAGGACTTCACACTTCTTCTTGTTAAAATTAATGTCATCAGATTTCTCCAACCCATCAAGGTCCCTCTGGATGGCAGTACCACTGACCCTCTAGTATATTAACTACTCCTCCCAGTTTGGGGTCATCTGCAAACTTGCTATGGGTACACCGCCAGACCCTCACAACATCCTTCTCTCTAAACTGAGGAAATATGAATCTGATGGGTGGACTGCCTTATGAGTAAGAAATTGGACTGAAGGTCTCATCCAGAGGGTAGTGGCCAACAGCTCGATGTCCAGATGCAGAGGAGTGATAAGTAGTCTCCCTCAAGGATCCATACTGGCACTGGTGCTGTTTAATATCTTCATCAATGACATACACAGTGGGATCGAATGCAGCCTCAGCAAGTTTGCAAATGACACCAGGCTGAGTGGTGCAGTCAACATGCAAAGGAGAAGAGATTGTTTTTCTTTTAAGATAATGAAAAAATAAAATTATAACTTTCTGTAGACCACTCTCATTTTCATGTGTAGATACTGTCTGAGAAAATGAATATGAAAAATGCCCTGATCACTCCAGATTTCCATGTTTACCGGAATCATTCAGAGCTGCAAAAACCACAGTCAAAACCATTTACTTACTGCATTCTAGGATAAAGTTAACTTACTTTTAAATACTCCCATGAAAGGTAGACATTATACTATTTTTTTCTTGTCTCAAGGGAAGAACCGAATGATAGTTAATTTAAATTAATAGAAAGTATTCAGAATGGAAGGGAAATAATTTTGCAATTGGGACTTAAAATGAAATGGCAGGGATTTTTTGTTCTGTATGAAAACATAAACATTTAAATGGCCTTTGAAAGAAAGAACAGCCACACTTGCTTGCCTCTGCTTTGAAAGGGCACATCATAGGGAACTCATGTTTACATCTAATGGGAGAACTCAGAGCTGAAAGTAACATTGCTGCTGTGCTGTAATCTCAGGCTATCAACTGCAAAATAAATACAACTCTGACTGGATTTCTTAAAGAGAAGATAAGTCTGTGCAAGGAGTATTGAACTGGAACTCTATTTTGGCATCTGTAACTCCACTTGTAGGAACTATTCACTGCATTTTATAAATACTTGCTTGACTGTAAACATATTCATTTTGATGCAAATATACCTGTAGAATAGAAATTGATTTTGTTACTGAAGTCCCCTGACTTTCATTCCTTGAAACACTGTCTTTGCATGAAAATGCAATTGTGTAGTAATAAAATACTTCTTAAGTAGTGGAGGAAGATACAAGGCAGAATAAATCTGAAATAGTAAAATCATAATATTTTAATATCCAGCACCATTATTTGAATTGTCATTTGAATCATTTGAGTTAAACATCATTCAGTTCTTCCTTTGAGACAAGAAAATTAAATATAATCGTTATCTCTTATGTGAATATTTTAAAGAAATTTGACTTTACCATAGAACACAGTACATGGTAGTAGCAGTGACTGTGTTTTTTGCAATTCTGAATGACTTTGGTAAATATGAAAATCTGGAGCGATCAGGGCATTTTTCGTATTTATTTTCTTAGACAGTACTGATTCAGTGAGAATCAGTAAGGATATTGAAAAGGGGGGA
>VZTU01013825.1:314-56705 GCA_013400835.1 Zapornia atra
TCTCTTCTACCAGCTGCTTCCAATGTTTTGCCCCTCTCCTTGTTCTCTTCTGAACAGTGTGGTATCCAACTCTTGTGCCCACTTGCTGTCATTCATCTGACTCTCCTTTCAGCAGAAGTGGCTGTCACTGGTGCATACTGCTGCTATCTCATACTATCCAGTGCTTATTCATGGTGACTTCTGCTTTTGCAGTGTTAATCCAGCCAACCCTGTTTCCTAACTTCTACCTCTTCTAATGGTGATAATTCAATTCTGTCACTCATCAAAAACAATAGAAACAAATCACCAGATACACAGCAACGGTCTATTTGTAACATTTGGGTAGAATTCCACTTCCCTGACCATTACTGAGTGTCTTTCACCGCTGCTTTTTTTTTTTTAATATAAATACAGATATTTGTACAAATTCCAGAGGTATTGTAGTTTTAGTGTAGGTCATGAACACTGTGGATTTCTGTTACTTTTACAGTAATTCAGACTTGGCTGGAAATCTTATTTCTAGCTGCGTTATGTGAAGCCCAGAGTAGCTATGATACATTTATAGCCTGCTGTATGCCAAACATGGAGAAGTATGCAAAGAGGTACCATGTTAATTTTTGGTGTCAATTTTCTATTGCTGACTCTTGTTTACGTCTTAGAATTAGTCATTAGATGTAGTTCCTACAAAAGCACAAGTGCTTGAAAGCACCTATGTAACGCCAGATTACAATGTTTTGACTTGATATACTCAGGACCTTAGGGCACATCTCTGGCCTTAAATATATCCCTTATTCAAATATAAGCACACATCCCCTTCTGAAATAAAGCAGGAATTCAAGACTTCTCTAAACTTGTTAATTTAACAAGGTGATTGCATGAGACTAAGATAATTTCAGAGTTTAAAAAATATGGTGGTTTAGAAATCTATTTGGCTGTAACCATTGATGGTACTGACTGCTTAGCGGTTACTTTGACTGGTGATAGTAAGTCCGTAATAGTCTCTTTAATTTTTCAGTTTTAATGGTTTCATCATTGTTCTCTGTCTGTCTTTACTTTTGACTTTTAAAACCTTATGAATGGCTTCTCTTACAAAATATCTAAAATGTTTATAATAATAAAAAAGCCTTAAAATATTTCTCTGAAATTATCTTGGGAGAGAGGGTCATGGTTTAATGCAGCCATGTCTGGTTTATACTTTTTATATTACTTATTTGCTGCTGAAGATTTCTGCAAATGTTTGGCAGCCTTGCATGAAATATTGGAACGTAGGGCTGACAAAGACATAAAAAATAGAGAATATTCTGTATTTCAACCCTGGAAAAAATTTAAAGCTGCTCTACTTTGTTTGCCTCAGAGAAAATAGAAAGCTTCCATGTTAAAGAGGCTTACTTTAAAACTGTGTGATTGTAGGTGGAGGAAGTTCTTTAAAGGTTAGCTGTTAAATACAAAGTAGCAAATTAAAGCACTTTTCCAAATTTTGGTTTAAGTTATGAAGGTGATAGTGGTTCTCCAGGAAAATCAAGCCTCCCATTTCAGTGTATGGAATTGGGGATGCAGTGCATCTTTGGTTTTTACAGTGAATACCCCTTGTAGGTGAGGCAAAATAACCATGGCAGCATATGAAGTGGCAACTGAGAAGGAACAATACACTTTTAACCTTTTCTGAATAATCAGCCTTTTGAATTTGTCATGTGGGAAAGGAGTTACGCGTTATAAGTTTGACCATATTTAGCAGTTACTGTGTATTCCACAGTTTATCCAGAGATTACAAATTTAGTGTCAAGCCTGTGCCTGTGTGCTGCTCCCTTCCCCTCCCAGTAAGTCACATTAACTTCATTCTCAGTAGGTGTTCTAAAGTTCTTTTGAAAAATAAATTCATGAGTGCCAATAAGAAACATACATGAAATTGATTTAACCACAGGTTTTCTGCTTGCTAATTTGAATTTGATTAAAATCTATCAACCCGATTACTTTTATAGCATAGTGTTAAGCAGCTTGTACCAGGAGAGGGACCTCAGCTTGTCACCTTTGTGTTCCTTGATGTACTCAACCATATATCTTAGTTTCTCGTCTTGTGGTATGAGAGTTCTTAAGGGCTGCTGGTACTGCTATTGAGATGGAATATCATTAGAGTTACTGATCAAATTGTCTTCATTAACTCCCAGGGATTAATTTTGTAATTCTTAAACTGCAGAAGGGACCGAACTTCATACGGCATAACCTAGGAAGAAATAAAGAATATAGCAGTTAAATATGCTGTAGTGTGTTCCAAGCTCTTATGCAGACACTGTGAGTGAAAGCCATACATGTGGTACACTATGTAAATAAAAAGATCAGAGTTTCCTAAGAGGAGGAGGGAGGTGACGAGGTTTAATTTTGGGGATAGCTTTACTTGACTTGTTAGTTGAGCTTATTAATGATGATTGCAACATAAAAGCAAGAGTTTGCAACTATTGTTCTGAGGATGTTGGCTAATAATATAAAGTGGTGCTCGTATCAGCTGCAAGAATCAGTAACAAAGTAGTAGACAAGTAGGTAGTTTTGAGCCGTATCAATATATGATGGAACTCAAGTAATTTTCATAGTTTACACTTTTGATTAGTTGGTGAACACAACAATGCCGCTTTTTTTCTGAGCTAGAATGTTTGCTCGCTTGCTTGTGTTTTAGTCTGTAGTAGGTATGAAAGGTTAATATAATGAAATACTAATTAATTTACTAAACTAAGGTGTTCCATGAAAAAATTTCTAAATTTGTGCATACTTGTATAAGTATGAACTGAGTCTGTGTCTGTGTTTCAGAGTATGATTGCCAGGTGATGTGCTGGCTGCTGTACCCAACCTGCTGAAATATACAGTCGGATACATACTAAAAATAAGACAGTTGAATACAGTTGTTTTAGAAAGGTAGAATTATGATGCTATAATTGAAAAGGGCATGAGGATAAGTTAGTGTTAGCCTGCTTTTCTGTTTTCCTGCAGCACTAAAAATTTCACCAAGTCTTCCAACAGATAATGTTTAAATTGTTTTTCATTTGAGCTTTGGACTTAAGGGTTCATGTGATCACAAAAACTAAACCAAACAGAAATTTAAAGATTAACCCTTAGCACAAAGAGCCCGATATCACAAGAAACACTGTAACAGTGTGACATTTAAGGTAACCACGGGGGGAGCGAGCAGTATTGCATGTATGTGTACAGATACTTTTTTTTATAGTCAACAGATGAACTGTTTCATCATTTTTTAATCAACAGCTGAACTGTTCCATTATCAGTTTATTTTTTAATACTCAACTCTAACTTGTAGCTTACACCATCATATGCTGTAAAGTGATACAAATTCCTGGCAGCCTCTAGTAATGGAAGGAAGTTAGTAAATAACTTCAAGTGGAGGTATGAAAAAAGAAAAACAGGTTGGGCATGCATCTCTAACCTGCCTCTTTCCCCCCTCCCTCTGTTAGACTCGGGAAAATATCCTTTGTTGGTTTTATAAAGTCCTATTAAGTAGCAACACGTTAGTAAAATTACTAGTGTGTTCAAAAATCACGAGTGCTCAGCAAGAAGCTGTTTTTATGGAACTAATGCTTCCTAAAAATAGTAAATATGTACAACCAGAGAGACTTAGATATATCCAAAGTGCAGGAATACTGCTGAAAATAATGCTCAGGTGGCAGGTATGAATGGAACAAAAATAATTTGCACAGGCTTTGAGAAGTGATATTGCAGGAGACATTGTGGGGCCTCTAACATTTTGAGTAAGAACTTACAGCTGGATGCATACAGGGAGAGAGATGAACAATGGTTCCGTTTGAGGAGGAGATAAGTTGAGTAGAAAACAAGCTTGTCTGTTTTCATCACAGAGCTTGTACGCGGTTGCAGCCGAGATTAACCTAGAAATAAAGCTGAATGGGGAAGGAGGAGGTCAGAAACGTGCATCGTATTTCACCTCCCTCAAAACCAAACCTCTGGCGCTGCTGAGGCAGCTTCTCTGAAGGCAATGCTGGAGAGGATCAGAAGTGAGAATAAGGGAAGATACCAAAATAGAGTACTAATGTCTGAAGTATTGATGGAGAATGTTAGAGTACTCTCTCTAAATTTCAGCTCTTGGTGGGTTGGTGTAAACTTGGATAAGGTGCTCTCTGTGGCTGGTGTCTGAGCTGGCCAAACAGGGTCTAAAACATCTGGCAGAGAGGACAGCTTGGACATGAAAGAGAACAGTATGGGCAATTGAACTGAGAGGAGATTTTTGCTACAAGTGGGTATTGGGTTTTCATCAGCAAGCTGGAGAGTAGGGAAAGGGAGTCAATACATAAAGAATTCAGATGAAACAAGTTGGGGGGATGGGGAGATCAGAGTAAAAGAGCAGAAGTTTGAGGATTTTCCTTGGTGTAGAATCATAGAATGATTTAGGTTGGAAGAGACCTTTAAGATTACTGAGTCTGACCACAGCCTCACCCTGCCTAGTCCACCTTTAGGCCCTCAAGCACTTCTACACACCTTTTAAATACCTGCAGGGATGGTGACTCTACCACTTCCCTGGGCAAATGTAGACTACTTAAGGCATTGGATGGTAGTAGAGGAGTAAGTGCAAGACAGGAAGGAGCAAATAGTTTCAGAAAGCATGGATACAAAACCAGGGGGTGTTAATTTGCAGATCCCCTACCACATAGTTACTAGTTACATGAAATTGTAGCCTTTTGAACATTAAAAAATGCACCTGCTACAAATGTTAAATTTCCCAAATCTACAGGAAAGGATTTAAAAGTGAACTGATAAATCCAAAGAACAAGGGATTTTCTGCACTGTTTAAGAACTGAACAGTAGCCTCTTCTGCGCTGATGATTGTTTTTCCAAAGTACTTTTAGGAGATTTGTGACTTACTGTGTTTCACTAACCAATTCCAGTATAGTCCAAAATTATTTTTAAGTCTGGCCAAGTTTTGGTGCAGCAAAGGAAAAGCATCACCAGTTTTGTGGAGAGTGATTTCTCAGCATTCATGGCAGGAGAGAAGCCGTATTCTCGGTGCCGTTGTGGGCGGTTGGTCAGTAATATTTTCACATAGCTGCAAAATAAATAACACATTTTATCTGCGAAGGTTTGGTCTTGTGGCCAATCCAACCACGAAAGTGGGACTCATATTTTTATGGCAGCACTACTCAAATCTAGCGAAGTTTTAGTGATACGAGGTCTGGTATAACATTCCTTGCAGTAGGCTGTTACATTCGTTTGTAAGCATTCTCCTACAAGCTTACACCCAGTATCATCTGCATGGAGTGAAATACACAGCAGTCACGCAACTCTCTTTTCTTAGGTGTTATTATTAGCCCTACAATATTTGGGATGGAGCCAGATCTCAAATACAGCATTGAAATATTTTAAAATAATGACATGTCAGGTTGTTTTTTAGATAAAATCATTGCTTAGAGGAGTAACTGCTGGATGCATACCTCAAACACAATTGTTAAAAAAATCGCATTGCTAAAAGGACACCATGTAAGTCTTTGATGTGGTCTGACTGGTTTGCTTTGTGTACCTATTAGGCATTGATTATTTTTTTTAATGTTCTTTCACAGATGTGGTATACAGTCAACCACCAATGTTAAAATGCTATAAATTTAACACAACTGGAAGGGCTAAGTTTTCAGAAAAACGGGTTTGAAAACAACTAACACATTTAAATAGCTCTTACAGTACAGCATGATGCATGCTGACAGAACACTGAATTCGGTGCCTACCAAGTAGAGGTATAATTACTGATTTTCTAATTAGCTATTTAGAATACAATGATTGAATGCAGTGACCAAAATTTTTTTTGTCTGCACATTAGAATTTTTTATTAGCTTCATTTTATTAGCTTCATTTAGAAAGATTAAAAAAGGGATCTCTAAGAGAGAAACCTTTATGGATCGATCGCAGCTGTGCTTCAGCCACGTTTTGTGCAAGTTAAAAGCCTGGCCCCAGCCTTGGACGCAGAGGTGACTTCAACGTGCTCACTCGTATGGTGGAACAAAACCACACGTGTGTGTACAGACGTAATACTTGAGGTTGCAGGTACACCTACTTGTATATGGAAAATTTCCTGTGAAAAAGCTTGAGGTCAAAGATTAATGTTTTGCCCTTCCGTACATTCTCTTGTTGTCGTACAGGGGATTTACCCGGGTGATGCCCATCAGTGCAAACAACACATCCGTACATCAGTGTGCAAACAGACTGCAGTAGAAGTGGTCCTTTAAATTTTGAATTTTATAAAGCACACGTGATACTAGTAACCTTTTCTTTCCTTTCCAAAATTAATTATAAACTAGACCAAAGGGATTAGGTTAATGGGAAATCTGCTCAAACACTTGTATAACAGGTGTTCTAGGTCTTAAAATCGGCTGTACCTTTCAGTGCCCCAGCTGATGTTAGTATAAAGGGCAGAAGTTAAAGCTCCAGAATAAGGGATATCTTGATTTATAATACAGTTAAGAGCTGATAGGCCTGACTATATTGCAACTTTCTCATCTTAAATGCTGTTTCCTGTTGGTCCATCCCTTAAACTGAGCAATTTCATATATTTTTTTTTAAGTAATAACTAGAGGTGAATTGAAGGTACAGGAAGATGGAGCTTTGATAGTGCCTTTTCAGTAGACATCTGAACCAAAAAGAAATCAGAAAGCCCTGTTCAGAACTTGTAGTCTTAATAAGGAAAAAGTGTTATTTTAATTATTATTGCCTGTTTAATGTGGGATTTCTTGCAGCCATGTCCTTGAATAACCATTTCTTAACTAAAATGACACAATTTTGTAGCCAGTGATCCATGACTTTAAATATTTGGAAGGGCTGTTGATTCACTGAACTGGAAGAAATTAAAGATGTTGAGGCATGTTTTCAAAAGTAGAATTACATGTATTATCATTTACATTTGACCACATATATCCTATTTACAGTTTAAATATATTTTTTTCAAAAGCCAGGTACGTGTAATACAGAATTCAAGTGATCTGCAGTAGCCTTAACTAAACGGTGGTGGTGGTGCTTTAAATCATGTATGTGTAACATTACAAGAGCTGTTAGCACCTACAGCACCTCCTCTTGTTCCTGTGTCATGGTCCCCAGCATGTACCTCTTTCTGTTTGTGGTAGTCTCTCTCTCTAGGTAAATGGTCCATAAGACCAATGATTCCATCAGCAAATTATCCAGAAAATGCCGTCAGTGCGCGTGGTGACATTTGTGCCACTGGTGGTTTTGTTGCCATTTCAGTGGTCTAATTAAATTGGCAGTTTTCTCTTGTGCCCAGCATCGGTGTCTCCCTTCCTTTGGCACCTTAGCTCAAACCTTCTCCTTTTCTCTGTCCTTTTAACTGAATATCAAATGCATTATTGATTGCTCCTCTTCCACCCTCCTTACTTCCACTCCCCTCAACTGTTTTTCTTTTCTTTTTCTTTTTTTTTTTTTTGATTGGCAGTATCATCCAGACAAACAGAAGGCAGATGTGCCGGCAGGAGAAGTGGAGGAGCGCGTGCAGAGGTTCATCGAAATTGATCAAGCGTGGAAAATTCTAGGGAACGAAGAGACAAAAAAAGAGTATGACCTGCAGCAGCGTGGTAGGTTCCTGCCAAGGAGTGCTGTGGTGGCAGCAGCTCTTTAAATAAGCAGGGTCTGGGAGTGGTAGTTAGATGGTATTTTAAAATGCTGTTTGTTGCTGAACCAAATGTTTCTTTCACTCTTGTCCTACTTTCAAATGTGGATCCATTATTTATGGCTTTTGCTACACATACATTAACTAGCGCAACAGCGAATTACTTCCAACAAAACATTAGGTGGCGTTATTCCTATTAATTTGAATGAATATGAAATTTATACTAATTGCAGACCTAAGCCCTTTTTATTTTATTAAGGCAGCTTCACTAAGCGTTCACAGTTCTCAGTCTTATACTACGTTCTGGTGCAGTATCTTAGATAAAGGCGTTAATCCGGTTAAGGTGTTGGGTGTGGATTTATAAGCTCTTCAGAATCATTAAGACACGTTCTTTTGGGCTCTGTGTGTGTGTGTGTTTTATGGTAGCTTTCATAATTCATCTGTAGTCTAAACTAGTCTTTTTAAAAGCAGGTTTATAAATAATATTTCAATATAACACATTAACTAGGCAGCTCTGGCATGCATTTCTTTTTATACCTCTCAGAAAATAGCTTCTTAAAACAGTGACAGGCTGTTGTGAGAAAGGAAGGGGGGAAATGTAGGTCAGGTCTGTCACACATGGGCTACCATTACATGAAGTGATAGGCTGTCTTTCTGCTCTGGCCTCGGGATAGGAGTCCCTCAGCCTTCCATTAGAACCTTCAATAAATGTATATCCACCCTACATGTTAATGGGGGGAGTCAATAATAGTGTATTGCCTGTGGGGAAAACACTCAGTCGCACTCTGCAGTAACACACTCTGGTCCAGCATTGATGTGTACCCACCACCACTTTTGAATGTGTCTGATAAAAGCCCACTGTCTCTGCAGCTTGTTATTGAATTCTCTTCCATTGTACATTGGCACACCATCAGACCTTTCTCTCTTGTGCTGATTTTTAACTCCCCTGCCGCTGCGGATACCAGAACTTTGAGAGACAAAGGCTTAGTCATTCTGGCAGATATGCATCACTGCAGGATAAAGAGAGTGATACATAATTGTATATACCCAGTATGAATTCTCTAGTTAAATAATCTTGTGTTTCAGACTTAGGGTTTTGGAAAAGAGGGTGGAGGGGTGAAAGCAGAATTGCTGAATAAATAGGTTTTAAAATGGAAAAAAATTTGATCTCCTGCTCATTTGTTATGTAAACAGAATCCAGATCAAACTTAAATCTATTTTCATCTCATCTTTCAGCTTATTGTTTTTAAATGCCTGGATGTAATGCCAGAACAGAAATGTCTGCTACCCAGTACACCCGGCACTGTGGTACTGGCTGCACCTTCCATTTTCACAAACTGTACAGGAACAGGAAAAAAGAAACATCAGAGATTTTTACACGTCTTTTGTGTATCTAGCAAGTTAAAGCTTAAACACAGACCATGAAGTCCCATTTTGCCTGGGTCAGGTTAATCTACTGAAGTCAAGAGCTACATCAAGATTTAATAAGCTACTTGTTTTCCCATGGAATTTAAGGGCATTGCTATAAATTAGTTTTGACAAAATATATTCTACAGTATTTTAAAGGTTATCTATGTTTCCTGAGATGATTTTCTCTTTTGCATCCAGATTTCTTCTTCTAAAAGCCATCTCAAGATTCTGTTTAAAAAAAAAAAAACCAACCACCTTGGTGAACAAACCAAATTGTACCACATGTATTTGGTAATGGGACAGGTGTGTTTTAATACAGTGTGCCATTCACTCATGACCTGGTGTTTCAAACTAAGCCACATGTAACACACATGTGCAGCGTTGCCGCATTCTTTGCAGCATGTTCCCTGGCAGGAAAATGATGGTGAAATAAATTCTAGTTCTGTAGTTGCCTGTCAGGTTGCTTCTGAAGTCATGATTCTAGACAATTTTGTAGACACTGCTGTAAAAGCTCACAGAAAGAAAGGAATTGAGACAGCAGCTAAGGGGAACAATGATGAGAGAGATAATATAATGAGTTAGTAAGGCTGCAAAGCCTAGGAAGCAGAATCTGAAGGATGCCAGTGAGCACGTGTGTGTGGCTACCAGTCAGCAGGGAGTCCTTTGCGCTGTAGTCTTTCCCGTGGCACAGACTTTTTCATTTGTATGCACCTTGTGTTGTACTAACTAATTCTTAACTACTTGGCTCAGAAGTTCAGTGGCCAGAGAAGTTCTTAGAAGTTGAAGTTCTGTGGGACTCTGTGGTTTTAAATTTTCTTTTTGTTTGAAGCAATGAGAATAAGGAGCATGTGTGCTTCCATAGCTTAACACTGCTTTTTTTTCTGAAGGTCTCACAGTGATATCTCCATTGGTTTGAGGTTGAGGTTTGGGGGTTTTTTTGGTACCTTCAGGCTACAGTATTAAAGAGGAAAGGACAAACCTCAAACCATATTGGGGTTTGGCTCAAATACCTGAGCTTCTCCAGTCTGGAAATATTACAAGAACTGCCTTTTTGTATATTATGTGAAAACTTGCTTTCATCTTTGTTGTACCCTTTATGTCCTGGTCAGCCTATTTCAACGTTCTCTCAAGGCCTGTTTGAGTAGCAGCCCTGCAACTTTTGTGGATTTTTGCTGACTTAAATATAGAGGAACTCTGTATCTAAGCAATCGCATAAATAATTAGTAAAGTTGATTATCTTAGTTTACTTTTTAATTGCTAATGATGGAATGATTAATAAACTAGTGACTTTGAATGTAATCACCAGTAGGAACCTTCACATCTCAGTGCATACCTTCTTCTGATTCTCAGTTTTTAAATTGCATGTTTAGAAAAATCTTGCAGATGCCATTTTCATCCATGAATCGTTTTCATTTTGTTCTTGCTTTGTTTCTAAGACATAAGGAATTATGGGTCCTCGTGGAAATTGCCAGGGTTCCAGCTTGTGCCATTTGTCTCTGAAATCATGTCTAGCTCCACCCTCTCTGTACCTCCTTTAGGCAGCGGGGCACAACAGAAATCTTTCAGTGACAATCCCAATCTCCTTAAAACCCAGAACATCTCCGAGGATGTGTTCTCACTCTGTTATGTGCTTACTTAAGGCTTAGAACGGGACTCTTACCCAGGGGTGCTCATAAATCAGGAGTCTGAAAACCCAAGCTAAGGCAAAGGCAGCTCCTTCTGCCCTCCTCCTTCCCTGTTCCTCTCCTGGTACGGGAAACTGAAAAGACTGTCTGGGAGATGGTCACTTTCCCATTCGTCCAGCTTCCCTCCTGCTCCAGCAATAAAGTGATGATTCTGTATTAGACACCAAGATGTCTTACGTCACTTGGTAAACAGGATGCCAGAAGAATAGCCTTGCAAATCCCCTACAAGAGTAAGCAGAAGCAAGACAAAAGCCCATAAAAATGCTCTTAATAGCTGGTGGGAATGAGAATCGAAGACCTTGGTTATGCTGTTGTAAGACAGGGAAAAAATTATGCAGCATATCCTAGCTGTTTCTAGTTTAAAAAATTCCTTCTTTAAAAAAGTACTCTTTGAGCAAAGTAAAGCCTTTCTTTAAGGTGGCTGTTACTTCAGGCTTTTCAATCTGCCCGGTTATGCTCTTGCAGTGACAGAAGTGTTCCCTCCTCCTCTAGCCATGGATTTCATGGCTGCAGACCCGCAGCTAAGTGCTGGAACACAAGCCTCTTCCATAGCTCTGAGGGCTTAATTCTCATCTGCATTGGCTACAAGTGAAGTAGTGTTACTATTCTTTTTTTTTTTTTTGTAATTGCTGAACAAACATAGCTTTTGGTAATAAAAATTAACACGTGACTCTTACAATTTCAAAGTAATGCAAGAGACACAAAATTAAGTAGTTATTTAAAAACTAAACAGCCTATTAGAAAGAAAATAACTTCTGAAAATACCCAGGTTTTGAGTACTGTGATGATCTTGATACCAAGTAAATACTGCGAACAACATTTGATTGACAAAACGGATCTTTAATTATGTGTTTGGGTTTAAAAAACAAAAACTCTTAAGAACACATGACAGATGAAGAGTAAAGAACATCTTTTAGGTATTATGACTATTTTTACTATTACCATAAACTGTCAAAAGGGTTTTTACTGCTTGCAGTCCTTTCCCTAAAACTCAGCCTTAAATAGCCCAAGAAATATTTATTGTATCCTCAAGTGAAGCATAAATAGCCTTCCTCTTTTACAATTTCTGAATGACCCAGCAAGGGCTCCAGTAAAGCTTTACAGAACCAAGCTGCTAATAGTTATTTAATGTTGTTCTGTAGCCTGAAAGAATCTCAGTAGATTTTTCCTTTTAATCTCTTTGAATTGCAGGCTCATAAACCTTTCTGATGAGCCTGCCAGTGTTTTCTTAGATCCTGCACTTGAGACAATGGAGCTGCAGAATCCTTTCACCTCTTGTTGTCAGACAGATCCAATAGAAGGCGAAGCCAGGCAGACTGTACTCCTCCTGAATTAAAACTTGGTTTTCAAGGTATGGTGGATGGTCAGGTTTTCAGTTTTCCCTGTATGCTCAGGGATGTGTTTCAGAAAGTACATCTGGTTGCACAAGGAGCTCTACAGCGTGAGCAGATGATGTATGTAAACCCACTGCAGAGCTCAGTACTGGTAACGGTACCAGTCTTAACCTACCGCCTGCTCCAGCGAGGGGGTGAAAGTCAGCCTTGGTTTGCTTCAGAGAACCTCTAATGGGAGAGTCGTGGCCATACTAATAGCGATGCAGATGAAATACCAGAGTCACTGACACACTCTATGACAGCTGTTAGGTTTGTAGTTCTGTTTCTAAGCTCCCTGAACTCAAACTGGACTGTGCCCCTGTTTTTAAATAAGTGGATAAATTGGTTTCTGCTGTCTTAAGTTCTATTAGATTGGGTAGGGTACTTAATAGAAGAGCTTCAAAATAAAAAGCTTTGGTAAATAAGTTTCTCCTGCTTGAACCAGCTAAGCAAATAAATGCAGCATTCAAAACTGACTGGCAGTTACTGGATTTCGCACTTATTCAGGAATGCCAATTGAAAATTCACATGTTCTGAGATACCTGCAAGACTCGCTCAGACTTGAGCATCAGCTTAGAAATAACAATCTCCATTCGCAGGGAGAACTGTATATGGGACTCGTTTTCCCTGTTGATTGTTTAATTAAATTATTTTTGAAATTACAATTGCAGTAATAAAATTAGAAAGTTTGGTTGTAATTCCTGGGCTTCACATTGTACTGTATTTGGAATAGGAGAGAGGGTAGACTTTTCCTTAGCCCCCACCTTAATTACTTCACAGGTAGCTTTATAAACTTCAGGAAGTACGGCCAGTTCTCTTTATATTTTCTACCAGCAAGGCATGACCCAGACCTCCCACCTCCAATCCTGTAGAACTTGTTCTGAGTGAAATCCTGCTTTGTGAATTCCAAACAGCAAAGTCTGGTTTCTTTTGAGCTCAATTTTTTGCTATCTATAAATGAAGCTTAGGAAAATCTGTTCTTTCTACACCATGGGACCATTTTCCTTTGTAAATTTTTCTTTCAATTATCAAACCAGGTGCAATAAGCAGCACTTGCCTCTTCCACAGTATTCCCAGGTACGGAATTGACATCTTCTGCCACAGTGGAGAGAAGAACCTGAAGGTAGGTAGGTAGACAGACTTTGTTCTGATACCTGCCTTTTTTTTTTTCCCCCTTCCCTTAAGAAAGGGCGGAGGAATCTACTTCATTCCTTCTCCAGGGGAAATCTCTGACTGGTTTCGTGGGTGCTTTAGCACGTTCACCATTCCTGCTCGTGTGTTTTATCACTCGAAAGCTGTACCAGACTTAACTCCAAGTAACATCAGAGTTCTTTGGCAGGAGTTAACAATCATCTGACCTTTTATTTTTGACATTTCATGCCGTTAACATTCCCATGAGGTCTTAAGAAAAACATTGTTACTCTGTGTAACTAGAACATTACCCAGAAATTTGGTTTATGTAATTGAGAACATGCACAACAATGACAATGACTGAGAGGCTGTCTCCCAGTTCTCTTTCACCTTTACACTCATGCTGGGGTTTTTTTTTTTGCTTTTAAAGTATTATGTGTGAGTGGGTTAATTTTCTTTTAATTCTAACCTTTTCCTTACAGAATAGGTGTTCTGCTAAGGTAAGGTCAAAGATGCTGTGTTGATTCTGCCATTGTTTCCAATGTGTCCAATCTGTTTTATTCCATTCCTTAAAACTAATTTAGACCAGCCTCATCATCAAAGATCCTTAATTTTTGTTAGAATAATTTAGTTGCAAAATAAAGACTAGGACTTAATATTTCGTTGGTGGTGGTTTGTTGTGGTTATTTTTTAACTGGATTTAAATGTCCCATTAAAATGCCCAATTAAAAAACCCCTAAGTATTAAGCCTTGTCCTTCCCCAGTTATACATACAGATAGTTAAAATGCAAGGGGCTCATTTCACTGCTGGTATGTTACTTTAATGCTGCTACCCATGATACCATACCTTTAAAACTGATAGAGCTATGCAACGGAAACAATTTTAAAAACAAAAAACCTAAAAAGCAACAAACCAGATCGGTTAAGTTTTAAATTTAGATAATTAACTGGAGAGAATGCTGTGATTAATCCTAGCAAGAGCCATACTTGAATAGTAGCCTTAAACTTCTTGCAGCAGTTTACACTATTTAGTTGTAAGTTAGGAGTCCTGTGAGTTAGGAGTCTTGCTTTCCTTTGTTAACATGTGAAATCAACTATTAGACTGCTGATGCATGTCTGTTCTGAGTCACTACTTCAGTGTTTAAAACCTGTTACCAAATTTGGAAGAGTGAGGTGGTTGCCATCTGATGATGTTTGGTATTAAAGATGGAAATCCTCCATTATCTGATGAGATAAAGGTTGAAGATATGCAGGTTTTCTGGGACACTGTTGGAGGAGGTAGCATCAATGTCTGTTTCTCCTTGTCAGTGCAGAGCACGGAGCAGTTACACAGCAGCAGCTGGGGACCATTCGGAATAGCTTACAATCTAGTGACTTGCTGGGGTGAGCTCTTGGGGATTAAAATAACGTACCATAATCTGGGCCTCTGACTTTTTCAGCATATGCTCAGTAATTAGTTCTGGAATAATAAACTCCTTCACTGCCAGCTTTTCATAGAAAGCTGCAGACAACACTATATATGCTAGAAAGCTTGATGTTATTAAACTATAAAACTTGGTTTAAGACTCTCTGGTCTTAAATAAGCACTAAGATCCTGAGTCTTGCCAAATCCAAGGCATTTCTCTGTGTATGCTAAAGATCACCTTCCAGACATTATTTCTGGTTCTTTAAGATACAGCATTCAGGGAGGTGGAGCTTCCAGGGGTCAGGCAGCAGCTAGGAGGTCTTTGGTGGTAAGTTCTAAGGGGATTGTGCCCTTTTTTTGTATTATACTTCACGGTTTCACCTGTAATTTTGTTGGCAAAATGCAAAAGGCTTATAGATGAAGTCCTTAGGACATGAGCTAGAGGTGGACGAGTCAGGATTAGGCTATGGTTGGACTCGGTGATCTAAAGGGTCTCTTCCAACCTAGGCAATTCTGTGATTCTGTATTGTCACTTTAGGAACTCTGTGTGAGCATGTAGATGAAGCACGAGTGCCTTGAGAAATTTTAGAAAAAAAAATCTGTACTTGTATGGCACTGTTTGCATTTGGAACTTCAGCTGTGGTGCACTTTTGATTTCATCCTGATCACAGGTGTTGGAAGAATGTAGGACTCAAATGGCAACAGATCTCCAGGGTGTGGGCCAGAACTGACCTACCTCCTCGCTGCACTGAGAGACTCTGTCCTACAGGACACTTGGATTAGTCTTGCCCTGAAAGTTTTTATTTTTCTTGCCAGAAATACCTTTTTGCAAGAATCTCTGTGCTCTTCTCACATGCAGCCCTAACGTCTGGCTTAGTGCTTGTTGAGGGAACTTTATTTGGCTTCTCTTTTCTAAAGGTGAATGAGTTACCTGGGAGAGACTGTGGGGTCTCCACCTGTGGAGATACTTAAAATCTGCCTGGCCAAGGTCCTGGGCTGACCCTGTTCATGCAGAAGGGTTGGACTAGGTAGTCTTGAGAGGTGTCTGCCAACCTCAGGCTTTTGTGAAATGCATAGGCAAGGAGACACAATTCCAGCTTGTGGAAGTGTAATTACAGCCAGGCTTTTAAAAGGTGTTTGTATCAAAACAAACGTTTGCCCCTAATTTCACAGGATTGCTTGGGATGTACAAAAGTACTGGTTCCAGTAGTGTCATTGTTTCAGTATGACACCTTCACCATTTATTTCCCCTGGCTCCAGCAGGACAGTTTCCAGCTTATACAGATATGGAAATTAAAATTTGAGAGAACTGCATTTTTAACTAGTAACATGGTCTGGGTGTAACTTTCTAGTAGGGACCAGATTGACTGCTTAGTAATAGAACTATCAATCTATGAGGAAGAAATAAGGACCTGGATGTTACCAGGGTTGAACATCTGTCATGTTTTCTTTTCAGAAGATAATCTGACAAAAGAATGGCCACTACATGCCCAAATTTATCTTGAGGACATGTCCTGGAATGAAGGTATGAGTTCCTTACTACTTGTTCCCAGTGCCTTTCATTGTCACTGTAAATGTTTTCTGTTTTTTCTCCATCTTAGTCCATTTTGTTACTGTATTCCAAGTTCTTTTTTTTTCTTTTTCTCTGTATTTTCCTGGCATAGCAGTCTGGTTTGGAAACATCTTCCTTGATCTGTCATATATGTAACTATCACCCCTTAGCTTGCTCTCCAAAGATCGTGGTACTTTGTCAGAATCAAGTTCTCCTGGAGGAATTCTCTATGTTGGAGTCCTCTGAACATCCCTCTGTTTCACTGATTGCACCTTTTCATTATTGGCTGTTTTAAAGAGACTGTGCTGACCTGGCTGCTCAGCCCAAGAATGCCCCGTAGTAGCTGCGAGTAGCTTTTTACAGTGGCAGTACAGGTGCCGATACTCAAAATAAAAACTCACAACTTGCATGTAAGAGCAGCTTTGGAACAAAAATCCCCCAAAAAAATCTAGATTCTTCTCAAGCACTAAAGGCTTTTTCATTTTCTCTTTTGGCAGATGAACAATGTTACACTCTCTCTTGCCGATGTGGTGGGAATTACACTGTCTTCAAGGGCGAAAGCAAAGAAATATCTTTGGTTTGTTGTGACACATGCTCGCTTGTTGTCGAGATCCTTCAATGATCCTTTCAGTCAAGCACAATAAGAATTACAAACTTTCTAAAAGACTGGACAAACAGCAGCTGCTGTCCCCTATGACTTGTGTTAAAGGCACTATGAGAATGAGTTCAGTCCAGCTTAAGAAAGGCAGTGTGCCCATTTGTTCACAGTCCTGCAGACTACATGAGAGAGGCTTGGGTTTTTCCTTCTGCAGCTAAAGAGCTATTAAAAACCTCTAGAACAGAACACTGAGTTCTGTACAACTGGAATGTATCTCCTGCTGTAAATGACTCCCAGCAAACAACAAAGCAGCTTCTTTCAATCTCAGTCTGTATCAACTATACTTCGGGCCCTACCTCTTGGGTTAAATCCTTTTAGCAGCTCAGATGACAAAATTTAATCAGGAGGCATACGTGTGAGAGTGCCTTGAAGATGAATAAGGTGCACTAATGGGAAAGAGGAATATTTTCTATGCTAAATACTTAACTTACTAAATCCTCACAAGGACTTGAGCCTTGGAAAGAGCTGGTAGAGACTGCAACACCGCATCTCCATTACCCCTTCAGCTTGGAGCAGGAGCACGCTTTTGAACTGAGCCTCCAGCACCTGAACAAATGGGATCTTTGTTTCTTAGCTGAAAATGGAGCAGGATGCTGTGCTCTGACCCCATACAGTCCACAGGGCCAAACTCTACACAAGACCTGTAAGTGACTGGCAGATCTGGAACCCTACTGTTATTGTCTTCAGTTCTAATCCTAGCATACCACGGGACTTGCTAATGTAGGCATTGCCTAAGTGTTGTTCTGGACGTGTGAATACAAAATCCTGTCCTTTTATTGTGCCTTTTTCGTCACTTGTTAACAGTTGGTGCTAACCCTGGCTTGTAGTAAACCCCAAAACTTCCTCATAAATCCCAGACCTTACTGTGAATAGCACAGGAAACAGTAAGTCACGTGTCATTTTTGTTCATGACAGCAGTGTATCATTCCCATGTTCAAGCTGATGTAATTTCAGAGAGGCTTCTTCGTTTAGTAATATTTGTGTTTATTCTAAACAAAAATAGTTCCATTGATTTTAGTAGAAAATATGGTGAAAGCTGGCAGTAGTCACTTAAATCTTTTAATCAAGGAATCTATGGCCATTGGGGCTTGCACGTAGAAATCCAAAGTCAGTCAGAGGCCAGATCTGCAAAATAAAATAGTTACAAGAGATTTTTATCACAACTCAAAACTCAGTATTCTCATTTGTTACTGGGGCACTTGTTTCACGAACTGCATCGCTTTTTAGTTCTTTGACTGATGGGGTATATAGGAACTTTTCTAATGTGTGTGTTTCCTTTATCAGGAGTAGTAAATAGCGTATAGAGAAGGAACCATCATTCTGCAGTGGCCACAGACAATGCTGATTTATACACAGCATGCTTCACTATGGAGAGCCTCACAAATCACACTGGTTTTTTCAGCCTTAGAAAGAAAAACATTTATAGAAAATCTCTCCAATTCAGAAGTTTGGAGTTGCTAAGAGCTTTACAAGGTAGAAAAGACAAAGTATGTGTGTTTGATCCATCTAGGAGAAGGAGGAATACCGTGAACATTACCTCACAGTGAAAATAGTTCTGGGAAGTGTATGTTTGTATTTTCATGCTGGACACTTGAGCTGCAAACACCAAACCTTGGGAAAAAATTCCACAGGCGTGTATGTAAGCTTATACCATGCAATTATGTATAAAAGGGTGCAGTGCTGCACAGGCAGGGGCCTCTCTGAAGAAAAGGAGCACAAATATGACCAAGTACAAGCACAAGTGTCAGAGAAAGATGCTCACCGGTAAGAAAAAAATATTTCTCTCCAGAAATTAACTCTGCAGTTCATAGTACTGAATGCTCCCAGGAGTACTTTCCTCTAATTTAATTCACTAATTACATGTAGGCTGGTCTTGGATTAAAAAAAATACAGTAATAGGGAATCAAGGGCATTCTTTTACACTTTGTCCTCTGTATCCCTTGACTACCCCTGTCTCTTCGCTACATGTTCTTTCAAAGATGGCACAGGGGGATCAGCAGGAAGAAGAGAAAGAGATGATGTTGAAGAATGAATGCCCTCTATGGCTCTAATCCCATACAAATCTCATAGCCCCTGTTCAAGATGCAGTAACCTAGACAGAAAAAGATGATGCACTACCTTGTTCCCAAAACATCTGTCAGAATGAGGTTTATCTTGCTCAGTTTGCCTTACAGTCTGATCTTCAGGAAGGCGTGCAGTCACCTTCCAGGACCAGCACCTTACTCAGTGGAACAGCCACAGCACAGAAGGGGCCTTTGTTGCTTTCTGTGTGAAGTAATAACGCTCTCACTTTAAAAGAGAAAGCACAGTGCCAAGGTTCAACCCTGCTGCTTGTCCCCAGCATTGAAACACTGAGAGGAGAAGCAGTTAAGTATGGGAGACAGGGTGCGAGATGTGGCATCATGTTACTACTAGACTATTGCTGATAGAAGCTCTTTGGAATTAACCCATCAGGCACCTTGCAGCAGTGCATGAAGCTGCAATGAACTGGGTTGTGTGTGAGCCCTGGGGAAGAGGGAAGGACCTCCACTTCTGTGGACCTGAAGAAGCCTCAAAGCTCGCTTGTGCAAGTATCTCAGAAAATTCTTTTGGGGATCTGCAAGTTAGGGGAGGGGATGAAGAACATCTGCTGATGCACAGAAGCACACAGAGGTAATGTCATGTTTCTATATGTGTATGAGCCAGTGAGATATTTTAAGTTCCACACAAATGTAGGGACACAAACCACCAACAGGAGAGTATTTGTGATCTTGGTTAGAAGCAAAGCTATCTCCAGAGGGCCTGTGCTGGCTGTAGGGTGCATGTCAAGTCTGTCTTTGGACCCAAAGGCAAAAGGGAGTAAAAGTGAATAGGAATATCCCATAATCTATCCCAAATGTAAGCTGATCTGACTAAAGGCCCAGAGAAGGAAGTTTCTTGGCCGTTCAGTATGACACATCTCATTTCAAGCAGCTCAAATCAGACCTAGTGCAATTTGACTTTGAGTGAGAGTAATCAAATTCAGTTTAAACACTTCTGAAAATTTAGTTTCAAACTCATCACAGTTCTCAGTGGTAGACTTAGAATGAAAATGTTTTATCTAGTCTGTGTGCGGGAGAAAATGTGACAGATGTGGTCAGAAAGGAGCCAGAACAAGCCCTCTGTGTGAAACAAAGACATGCCACTGTGTGTAGTCTTCCCAAGTCTTTTAAAGTTATGACAGAAGTTGACTCTGACTTGTTGGTTTGAACCGGTTAGTCCAATTAGCAGCCCTTTCCCCTTGCCCTCATTGGTTTGGCCTACATAGATTTGATCTGATGGATGGGGAATAAATGGGGCTAAGTAGCTCTTCTGACGATATACTACAGGTCTGTCTGTGACATGGAGCCCAAGTCCAGGACAGACATCCTATCTAGGACAGGATGAAGCATGATTCCTGTCAGGGTGGGACTCCCTAGGCTTTTCTGGAATTTGCAGCTACTTAGATTTCAGCAGCCTTTTTATGGAATAAACTTGTCTGAGTGGCAGCTGAAAGGCTGGGCAGGAGGAAAATGGGGCAAATGTAATAATTTACTGTTACATCTATACAGGTTAAAAACCAGTACACCAACTCTGACTGAGACACTTAGGTCTGAACTTCACAGCTAAGCTACAGGGAGAATGAACATTTTATGTTTTGCCAAGAACAGGTTGCCTAAACAAGGTTGGTACAAGCTTTCTCACTTCTCTTGAAATCAAGTATTTCCAAATTTTTTTTTTATTCATTACTAAAAATGTAACTCAGTATTGCAAGGCACTGTTACATCTACTTCCCTAAAATCCACTTTAAGATAAAGCCATGCAGAGCTTCCACCCTCAAGGCAGTAAAAGATCTGTCAAGAGAAGCCAATCTTCTAAAGTGTATTAAAAAGCACATACAGGCTTCTCAGCCAGTGGTGTGAGAACTAGTTGCCACCCCCCAAACTAGCTGTAGTCTGCTGCCTTTCAGCATACAACAAACAAGATCAATTCTAATATGAATTACTGTAAAAACTCAACTGAAGAATAAACTAATTGTTGCTTTTGTTAGGCACCATATACTTAAATCTCATTAAAATTTTAATAATCACTACTCTGTGCACCATCATAAAACTACTGGTCTAAAATTTGGTTAAATTATTTTGATCAAGTACCAAGTGATTGCCTATCATCTTAAGAGACAATAATCTGTAGTCCTAAAGCATTACTTCAATATGTAATATCTGTGTGCAAGCTCCCCTTATTTCAGAGAGTTCACTGCTTGCTAAATTTAGGGTCACTTCATTAAAGTCTCGCAAACACCTTTCTCACTGGGGTACAAGTTGGACACAAATTTACTGCTGTGGAGAGATACTGTGAATAATTATGGCTGTCCATATCCATAAGTTCTTAATTTCTACATTATCTGCTAACAATCCCCTTAAAGTAGTAAACAGTTTTTCTATACTAGTGCATTTTTTCCAGAATTTTTTTTTTCAGTAGGACTATTAATACCACGTTCTTACCAAGAGAGCTGTCAGCATATTACCAGCACTTGTATTTTAGCAGTTACTAATCCAAGCTAAAGCCTGGGTCATAAAACCCCCCCTGTTTAGAATCAGCATTTTTCCCCTGGCATACATGGTAAGGCAAACAATGCAGAGAAGGAAGAGAGAGCACCCAGTAAACACTAGGCAAGAACTGAAAGGAAATGCTATCCAGAAAGAACAGAGGTCAGGCAAAATCGGTGGTGGGGCTGAGTGGGACATGTTATTTGAAGTTTAGTAAGCAATTAGTGGTTGTGGTCAATCACTACAAGATTTTTCAAAGAGTCCTAAGTTGTGTTCATAAAGCCTGTAAGTAAAGTATGTAAAACTTTGTTATGTAAAGATCTGCTCCTCCCTGTGCATGTAACAGCTGCGCTACATTACGGTTCTGTGGATGTGTTGCATCTACAGAGGTGAGTTTTCAAAATCTTTTTTTAATTGTTTGGAACAGCACCATGTAAAATCCAGCTTCTAAAAGCTGGTGCCAAAGTCTGTCATAGAAACAAGGGAGGATGTTAGATTAAACTTTTTATGGAGAGAAAATTGTCTTAGTTTCTTCTTTTTGGTAAGCAAATTAATAATGCACATAATATGAAAAAGTAATTTAGTCTAAAATAAACCTGTAGAATTGTTGAAGCGGAAGCAGGATGACCCATGGAGGTTTATAGAATACACAGTATTAATTCAAAGCCTATTTTTTTTTTACATTAACAAGTGGCAGACACTTTCAGCTGCACAGATTTGACTTTCCTGTTAAGGCTTTTTCACAGACTTAGTTGAAACACCAGCAAGGCCAAGCTACATAAGTATGTATCCAATCCCAGAAAGATAACCTTTCCCTCCATCTTTGGTTTCTGAATTACCCAACCACACTTCTCAAATCACAGCAGTGAAACGTGGAGCTGCCCTTTTCTGCCGTTTTGCAGGGGCAAGAATCGGATTGAGATGGAATGTACATCCATGCAGGAGGGTGCAGGTGTTTTTATCGAGCAATGACTGCTCAAAGAGAGCTGATCAAAAATGAATCCTCCCTCAAAAACTCCCTACCCTTGCTGAATTGCTCTTTTACACCAAACATGTTCGAGCTTTCCTTTACATTTGCTTTGGCCAGTCAGTTAAGACAGTGTGTTTTGATACCTAACACCCAGGCATTATGAATGTATTAATGCAGCTATTTTTAGATACTATAAATAAGTATACCTTAAAACAAATGCGTCCTCTTATCAGTCCATAAGGAACAGGTCCATAGCACCTGGAATCTGTAGAATTCCTGAGATTATCACCTTCTAACCAAACATGTCCTTTAGGCACCTATGAATAAGCAAGATTGAAATGTAAAAAGTAAAGAGAATAGAATGGGATTAAGCAGAGTCTGCCTTGCAATGTATTTCCCAATTTCCATGTTCTGTATTTCATGACTGTACAATGAACTAATTTTTTATGGAATCTAGTAAGACACAGTGCCAGATTTGGAGGGCCGAGGAGTGCTCCAAAGTATCTCTTCTATCATGTGCTCAAAAAACAATGGTTTGCAACAAAAAATCCAAAATGAAGATGTAAGAGGTTAGACCAATGTGACAGGGTCATTAATTTAATAGACTTCAAAAGAGGTCATTAGGATGTTGACTGAAAATCTGCCCTCCTGTCGCAGTAACAGCATGAACAGGGCAGCCACACACTCATCAACATCCTGGGGCCAGCACCAAGGCTAGACCTGTTAGTAGATTCATGATGAACTAACTGGTAATTGATTGTGACATCAATTACGAATAATCTCATCATTTTATCGGAGTAGGCTTGTCAAAGTTCTAATTAAGATCACAGTTCATTCTATGTGCAGGCAGAATCCACAACACATTATATTGCAATAATGATGATCACAAAACAGCAAATCCCTTTTTATAATTTGAAAATTAATGATGGTGACCTTATACTATATGACAAAGACCTTTCATTGCCTATATATATTCTGCATTAACTATATTACATACCACAGATTCATGGCATTCACTCACTCAGTGACAAAAGGAGAAATAGCAGCGTGGCTGTATTAGTTACCTAAATAAGAGTATAAAGCCTACATACATGAAAAAGTTGCTGCAAACTAAGACTTTCACTTGGGATATATAACACTTACTTTTTTTTTAAAAGCATTTCTGTTCTAGATAACCTCTTACAAGTTACCCAGTAAAATACTTACGTAATCCATTTCTGTTTCTAGAATTCTAAATGAGGCTGAAAATGTAAAAGTAGCAACATGATCTCAATCTAGGTAAGAGTTAACATGGACTTTAAGGTAAGCAA
Organism: Zapornia atra; assembly: GCA_013400835.1. Taxonomy (NCBI): domain Eukaryota; kingdom Metazoa; phylum Chordata; class Aves; order Gruiformes; family Rallidae; genus Zapornia; species Zapornia atra. Next base: position 23,953 of record VZTU01013825.1, read on the forward strand.
AAACCAAATAGGCACTTGAAAGATTACTATGCCCACAATAATGAGGGGGAAAAAATAGAAACAAATTTTTTTTTAAAAATCAGAGTTGAGCAGTATAAATATTGGTGTTTTGGAAATAAGCCACATGGACTCCTAAATACGAGAGTCTACATGTAAAGACTTAGAAGATTACAGGCTAAAAATTAAATACCCCCTAGAGTAAAGTTTGGATATAAACCATTAGGAATAAAACCAGGTCCCGACCCCAGGCAAACATTTGAGGAAAATGCAATTGAAGTGTAATTGTTGCTACTCAGGGATACCTGCCCAGGTAACACCTACTGGGAACCCTGCCTTTAAATAAGCCTTTTACACTCTTGCATAGTGATGTTCCCAACTGGGATCTGAGGCTGGATGCTATCCAAGAGCCTCTTTGTTGAGCTGTGGCAAGTGTATAAGCTATGGGTTAAGAACCGTTTGTCTATGACAGTGACAAAAAGACAGTAATCGTGGAAAGCATATCCGAGCCTGTCTGTCTTCTCCCAACCACCCACCACCACCCCATGTTTCTCTAGTACCCAGGATGAGTGCTTCAGGCATGCCAGAGGGCACATCCCTGCCTTGTCACTACAGAATCTATATAGAATCATGGAATGGTTTGGGTTGCAAGAGACCTTTAAAGGTCATCCAGTCCACCCCTCATCTAGTTGAAGGAACATCTTCAAATAGATTAGGTTGCTAAGAACCTTGACCAACCTGACTTCGAATGTTTTCAGGGATGGGGCATCCCCCACCTTTCTGTGCAACCTGTTTCAGTGTTCTACCACCCTCATCATAAAAAATTTCTTCCTCATACCTAGTCTGAATCTACCCTTTTTTCCTTTAAAACCATTACTCCTCAATACAAGCCCTACTAAAAAATCGTGTTCCCATCCCATCTTTCTTAAAAGCCCTCTTTAAGTACTGAAAGGCCTCAATACAGTCTCCCTGGAGCCTTTTCTTCTCCAGGCTGAAGAAGCCTTTGTTATTCTGTAGGCATGTGAATGGAAGATCTCTCTCTGTGAAAGCCAGCTGGTTTCAACTAGATGACCGTGGGTTTTCTCCTGCCCAAGCAGTTTTGCAAACAAATTCACCAACAAGAAGTCAATTTAAGACATGAAATAAATAAAATTTCTATCCAGAGTCAAATAACTTGTATTGAATATACTCCTCAGCACACATGGACACAGGTTTCTACTGGAGAATGTACCAGTATTCCTGTTTTCCTTAAAAATTGTGATATGCAGCCTACAGAGTTTCCAGCAGCAATCGTTAGGTTAGTTTGATATTCATCTTCACTTACTCAGAGCGTACACACCTCAGGCGTTCACTGTGCCACATCTTACATGAGCATGTTTTGCAGGTGCACATTCTGGTGCAAAGCAGCATTACAAGCTCTCTCATGCAAACCCTCCTGTTCAGCATCTACCAGAACTACAAGTCAGACATCACACTTCGGTCATTCTGAAAGACTATCGCAGCCAATATAGAAAAGGAGAAGCATGAGTTGCTATTCAACAAAATAAATAAGCAAACCCACATTACATTTCCCATCTCTGAAAAACGCATCGCTTCTTGCAGCGCGCTACTGCTTCACACCCCAGCTCCCCTTCTACTTCACCGAGTGGTTCCCACGCTTCCTCACTTCCCCCTGTTTCTAGGCAGAACACAAAGCTTGCCTGTTACTATATGAAATAAGGACCCTTCATAACTCGAGTATATCTAAACACCTCTAGACCTTTCCACCTTTCTTCCAGGCTCCAAAAACATAAAAAAATAAAGCGCTTTTGCCACCTGTGGCATATCACCGACTCCTTCTAATACTATTAATAAATTACTTGGCTAAACAATATGTTCATAATTTGCATTCCAGATAGAACATTTGCAATGAAGTATGGCCCTATAGCCTGAAATTCACCACTTAGTAACTTTCAGAGTTCTCCAATGGAAGGTATGACAGGACCCTATACCTCTAAAATTGCTGTTAAGAGTACTGTCACAGTGTGTGATTTGGCCAGCGATAATACAGTGTAATACCTTTGCATGGTGCCTGTCCATCATTTAGGCACTTCACTGTAATCTAGGATTAAGACAAGCCAGGAAAATTGCATGAATGACATGAAAATGCAAAGCAGAAGTTGTTTGCACCCCTCTAAAATAAAGGTTATGGCCAGAAACCTTCAGGGTTTACACACCAAACTGTTTCTAGACCACATGGCTGATTTCCATGGGATTACTCACGTTTAACCAATTTATCAACCTTCACTGAACCAGGACCCAATCTGCAACACCTGAAAGCTATTCAAGCACAGTAGCTGGGAATAAGATACATTTTTAACTATTCCCCCCCCTTCAAAACTTTTATTTGTAGAGGAATATATTAATTATACACCAAGAGGCTGCTGCTGCCAAAGAACCCAAGGCAGTGGGAAAGCAACTTGCTTGACAATTCACAACACTGAATTTTGGTATCCACAGCAGGCCATGGACCTCTGAGACAAGATTAACTGTATCTAAGCAGCACAGCTGAAATCACAGGTACTGTTACACTGCAAGATGGCGAATACAAAAAGTACTGACAAGACTGCCAAAAGCATTTCACTCGGGCTGGGCAACATTTTAATTCTCCCTTACACATAGGCTAGAACTAAGATGCAAAAGTCTCTCAAGCCCAACGCAGCAATTCCACAACACGCTGCCTCTGATCATCTGTGCACTAGTCTGCCTCAGCAACCTCCATGCCTCTGGTTTTGTGAAGATTATCTGAGGATTTCTTTCCAGGGAACAGCAGTTCTCAAGCAGAACCAGGTATCTGCAGTGCAGCTTATATGCATGAGAATACAGGACACTGATCAGACACATGACTCTTCCCCTTCTCCCTTCCCAGGGCTGAGGGCTCTAGTACAGGAGCAGAGAGACCACAAGAGCAAGATTAGCATTCAGAACAACTGAGCTTGTAGCAGCAGCTTATTCTGTTTCACCTCAGATAAAGAAGCGTCTTTCACTGTGACAAACTGGCTAAATTCGGGCTGCTGGGGTATCAGTAAAGTGGCAACACTACAATACAGGTAAGGTACTTGATGCGAATTTACCAGCATCAAACATTACTTTACAAAAATGGGCTAGGGCAGAGAGAGGGAATCAAAGAATGACATTCTGTTGGTCTTTTTTAATCTCTAACTTCAAAGCCAAGAGATGAGATCGCTGCACTCTAGTATGCACATTAAGTGGCATATTAGAAAACGTATGTACTGCAAATGAGATTAATAGATTACATTACCTGCCTCAAAACCACCCCAAAACCCAACTAAATTAAAATAGGCTTTCGTGGCTTGGGGTGGGGCTTTTTGTTTGTTTTCATGGGTTTGGGTTGTTGGGGTTTGTGATTTTTGGGACTTTTGGGGAGGGGGGGTAAGTACTAACGGAGATGGAAAAATAGGGATTTTTGATAAATACATGGAGAATTATAAAGAAATCTCTTGCAATCTCTCCTTTTGGAACTCCAAGCAGCCTGTGTTTGTCAAAGAACATCAGCACATAATATCAGCTGGGAGCAGAAGTTTGAATTTTCCTAAGGTCACAGGTATTCACATCACCTCCAGCAATATCAAAGTTTCCAACTTAAGAAGAACTTTAAACCATTCCCGTCTTTTCTTTTCAGTTCAGAGGCTTCCTTCTTGAGCTATGATAAGAACTAATCTCAGTGCTGGACAAAAGAATAAAGTCTGCAAGTTCTCATCTATCCCTACTAAGGTCTATTTAAGTGCCTCCTACTTTGGTACAAGCAACAAATGTAATTGCTTCATGGCCTGCGGGTGTTCATTTAACAAAAGACGCTTTTGTGAATAAACCACAGGTGTTACCTTTCTTGATTAAAGTGAAATATGATGAAAGAATCTACAATATCAAATGACAAATTTACTAAATACTGATTAAATTGCCTTATTTAAGTAAATGGCATCTAGTTAGGATAAAATACACACCACAGAAATGCAGGTTTTTTTATCACTCTATACTTAAAGTCTCACGTAACTATTCCTTATTCCTTTTTTTACTAATTCAGAACCCAGACTGAATAATGCTTAATGCCTTTTTTTTTAATGATCCAGTTGGCCTAGGCACCATTTGTGTAGGCTTATCATAAGTGTTGCTTGTGGTAAGGCTGCCATCTATTTAAAGCCCAAGGACATTAATATTTTCAAAACCAGCATAAATGTTTTCATTTCTGGTTTTATGCTAGAAAAAGCTATGAACTGGTAGCACCACACTGGAATCTAGCAGTAGAGGAGATCTTAAATCAGCATCTTCCAAGTATCACTGAACAGCTGAATTACCTAGAATTCAGTATGTCTTAAAAGACTCGAACAGAATAATTTACCTTAAGTTCGTAGGTACGTCCAAGTAGTTCAGCTTATTGAACAGTTTAAGCTGCATATTTGTAAGCTGTAACATACCTGGCCCAGGTTGTTTCAATACACGTATGAAAAAACAATACATTTTGACCTTGGTCCAGAGGATTGTAAGAAAAGGTTACACTGAAACACAAACCGGTTTTTATACAGCAATTAAATCCACTGTGGTGAAATATTTATATTATAAATTCATTCTCTACATTGTTACTAGTTGTTTTGATAGAAAGTTTATAAAAAGGTAAGATACGAAGACGTGTCTAAGTTTTAAAGTTATTTATCAGCCAATATTAAAATCACGTACCTTTCAATGGTAGCAATGTTAACTCACATACTACAAGGAGACTTAGGTGTATTAACTTAAATTTGAATTTGTAAGACCTTTTTCTCTATTGTGCAAGCTTACCAGTTGACTGTTTTTCTGTAATAAAAATTTGGGGAAGCTGTTACAGTAATCTGTCAAAGCACTCATGGGTTTTTCGAATGTTTGGTTTTTAACTGTTGTTGCTCCTTCTAAACTTTGTGCAGTGTGCAAATAGCTACTGCTGTTCCTGAGCTTGCTTACTTGGAACTCAAAGGTTTGATCACTGCACTCGCTGATTCACGGGAAAGGCCGCAGAATTTTCACATCAGAAATACCTAGGCCAGTCAAATGACAGAGAGATACACTTTCTGTCAGTACCACTTTTTGGTTGTTGTAGAAGTTCCCAACTGTGTTAAACAGTAACTGAAACACCTGCATGCACTGTTTACTTCTATAAATATTCCCATTATATAAGCATTCAGATCTAAAACATCTTGTTAAATCTGCTGATCTGGATCTGCCTGAAAAGCTATGTTTATAAGTCTAAAAATCTCTAGCTGCAACCCCAAATTTTATTTTCCTTTTCTGAAAGTATTATCAGGAAAAATTAATAAAATCTGAGCAAATGTTACTGTGATGAAGAGGAAGTAATAAGGCAGTGATTTGTCAGCCCAGACTATAATTAGTTTTCTTGATTTACAGAAGATCAATATTTTGGAAGGAAATATTGATTACAAATCCAGCAAAGATTACTTAGCAGTTTGCATAGACCTTTCCCACACCAATCATTAAGAAGGGTTTGATCCTTTTCTTCTCTGGAAAACAGGATGTAACAGGGTCACCCTAAAGTCTGGTTCTGAGAACAAAACACCTATGGGTTCAAACCCTGACTGGAACTTGCTGGTTAAAACACACAACCCATTACCATCACTGATATGCACTGGACAGAGGGATCCAGCTAATAAGCCTGGTACCAACAATGGCTGATAGTATGAGCAGGGTTAAGGAATCTTAAAAGTATTGTCTGCCAACTGCATCAGGAGTGACCTAAATCTCTGCTAATTAATCTAAGGCCCCAGCTCTGCATGACCTCATCATCTAAGACAGCTGGGAGGTCTTAGCTAGTACATACAGAGGAGGAAAAAATGAAATAGGTTCTTCTTTCAGATGTGAAGCTGGTCTAGGCAGACTAAAATTTGTGCTTAAAATCTTCAGCAAGTCCTTGGGTAGCTGGTTTCATCATCCTGGGTAGCTTCCTGGAAGTTGTTACTTAGCTTGAAGCAAAGGAATAAAGGGAATTATAAAATTTTGAGCGTTCAAACTGACCAGTAGAGCCAAGAGGCTGTGTTCCATGGAGGAAAAGCATCTAGTGTGACTAATTCAGAAGTGAATGGAACTACTCAGGGAGGATATTTCTTTATGGTTTTCCTTCAGGGATGAACTGGCTGAACAGAACAATGAAGGCAACATGCTGGAGCCTGAGCAGAGCTCTCCCCCCATCCTGGTGAAGCTGGCCTGTACTCCAGACTAGCTGATACAGTGCAGCTGTCAATCTTAGTTCAGACGGGGGAAGAAAGAGCTGTTTGAGAAGAGACCTTGGTGGAAGCTCCTTCAGAAGCTGTGTTTAAGCTGAGCCTTCCCCTGCTGTCCTGTGCCTGAGTTATAGTGTGGGCATGCCCATGTCTGGCCACCTGCCTCACTTCCTCCAAGGACAGAAGAATAAGCTATGGTGAATGGTACCTGTGCTGTTGCATCACATCATGGCCACTCATCTAATCTTAAAATACAAAAAAAAAAACCTGCAAGGGTAAAGAGATCAATCCACTTGAGCAGAAGAAACCCTGGAAGTATCAGGAAGTAGACTGATGAAATTCTTTGTGCTTCTTTTCCCTTGAGTAGTTTTGACAAATCAGAATTTTGATTCAGAATTACTCCTCAGAAGAGTCAAGATCAGCTCTAGTCAAACTCTGTACTGGGATGTTGAAAGATCTGCAGACTGAACAAATCTGCAAGCTAAAGAAACACACCAAATCCGTTGCTTCCCACCAGATATTTAGCATGCCTGCTGCTTAGAACCGTGGCAAAACTCTCTCCTAAGGCTCTAGAACACTAGAGCCACAGGAAGAGAGAACAGGATATTTCTATTCTCCTGCCCGGCAACTGCTACAGCTCAGATTACTGAACTACTAAACCATGAGAGTAAACTAGCAATTATGATACTGAGGAGAAGGGAGAAGGAACTAGTGATTCCAGAACTTTACTTTTAGTTGCTAATTATGAAGTTTTAAAGAGACTACCCAATGGTATTCAGCACTCTGAAATTTTCAATCAAACCACTCTTCAGTGTTTTACGTTGTGCATCCAAACTCTGTAGCCCGGTCTGGTGATTAAGATACTGTGCTGTTTACATTAACACTCTGTGATTCTTAGTACCCACGTAGTATTCTTACTGCATTTGAGAAGGCCTGTTTAAGAGTTAATTGCGTTGTGCAAGACCACTTCTCTGATCTGCAAACACAGCAAGATGCATTATCTTTGGAATTATGTTAGCTCTGGAGCTAACCACAGGATGAAGAGATGCCATCTCCGCAATGAACCTCACTTTAGCACAAGGTAAACATACTTCCCCCACATCAGCTAGTCTCACAGCATTAGCTGTGTGTTGTGATTGATTACCAGTGGAGTGTTGCTGAGATATGGATTTGTATCTCAGCTTTTTATCACTGTGACTTGCAAAAGGCAGTTCCTTATTTACAGACTCTAGCAGTATTAAGTGACATTATTAGGTACTACTTTTGTTTAAGTGACACAAAGGCTTAGCATATTGGTGGTTTATGACATACAAGCTGTTTTAATCTGATGACTTACCCCTCACTTTCTCAATTTGTAAATAGGAGCTGCAGCACAAGAACATATGGTACTAAAGAAATTAAAGCTAAAGTAAATGGCATTAAAACAAATTCAAATATAACAATAGGATACCCAATCTGAATTATAAACCTGGATCTGTATTAAGACTTTTTACACCAGGAAATAAAAAACCTAAATATGAAAATTAAGCTTTCGATTTCTTTTTTAGAGACCATTTCAGGGGTTCACTGTGGTTAATTTCCTTATTAATCCTCATTACTCAGATCTTATAGTTAAATGACTAAATCAATAAATACTGTTTTTAATAATTGAAACTAGGTCTGAATACCACGTTACTAAAAATTATTAATTTAACTTTTGGTTTCATACCACATTGCTTCCAATACAGTAAAAGTGTTATGCATTCTTAAATGTTCATTACATTAAATATCTATAAACACCATCACTGAGCACAAAATCAAAGAAGAGCCCAGCAAAACTTCCAGCCCACATATTCCAAACCAAGTACCAACAAAAAGACAATGAAAAGAAAAATTACATTTTCCTACCGTTGTAATACTATAGCAGCTCACTCAGAAAAGGAATTTCATTATCCTTTCTTTGTAAATAAAAAAAGGTTCCTCTCATTCTGCAGATTCTATCATACTGTATGTAAACAACACAGTATCATATCGTACCATAAAGGGTCCAAAGTAAAGACATACTTTACGTACTTACATTTTAATTTCAGCACAGGCTTCATTTAAACCAATAAAATTGATACGTAGGATTAGTTCTATCTGCTCATAATCCAACAATGACTCCAAAGAGAGTTTTCTGGTACAGCTTTACACTTATGGCACTGACAAAAATCACTTTTCTCATATGATACATTACTTCAGCTAAGTATAGCAGCAAAAGTATTTTTATACCACTACAAAGACTTTCACATAACTGTCACTGCTGTACTGCGATTCTTTTCAGACCAACTTATATATGATTTATTTTTCACATTATTATAGCTTGGAAGGTTGGTTTGGTTTTGTTTTAAATCTACAGGTATCTACTCAGTTGTCTGCAGCAATAAAGTATGTCATCTGTGTAATTTTACAGAGAGTAAATTGTAAGTAGAGTTCTCTATTCTCCTGTCTACATATATATAAAGCCATCCTGAGAAGTATATTCATGAATAAAACAGGATTGGAAACAGGATCTGATTTTAGCATTCTCTTAGGCTTCCAAAGAAGAACCATGTGTGCTAGTGCTTCTGAGCATGTAAATCTGTAACATAAAATCTGTAAAAGATGCCAACACAGTCAATGCAGACCAAGCACAATTCCTGCTAACGTGACCATAAGGATTCTCCTTTTGGGTTGACAAGAGAAGCAGCTGCTCAGAGGTGGTTTCCCCCTCAGCAGTATCCAGTATGTTTATTGCACTGCCATTATCCTGACATCCCCAGTAACGGGCCAACTCATAATACCTAACCATAAGCTGGCAAATACCACCAAAGAACAAGGCAGAGGTTCAAAATACGTAATTTGGTAGTATTTCTGGCATCTGGTATTTTGTATTTACTGTACTGGAATAAGTTTGCAAACTTGACACTAGCTATTCACCACCACTCCCCAAAAGAGGCGACAAGTTAAGTCAAGGGAAGTTGAGCAGTTCCTTGCAGTAAAAACAGTCCTCTGACCTTACACACTTGAAGTCACTGCGTTCCAGTATCACTCGGAGATATCTCATTAAAAAATAAAATAAAATAAAATTGTAGCTTAACAAACAACAAAACTCTTGACAGTTTCTAGGCTTTGCTCACTTAGGAGTGCCAGCAACTGTACCTCTGTGGCAGCATTTCTGGCCCTTTGGGATCTTTGATGATCTTACACATGCCCACAAAACCCACCTCAGGTTAATTATCCTCAAGGAAGTATCAACAGAATGATCAGCCAGTTCTCTGCACATCTGCTGCTGCTATTTGCTTTGAAGAATTTTGTGTTTGAATTATGAGAAAAACTGCACAGCAGTGAGTCACTAACATAAGGAACCTGGTTTAACAAGTATCTAAACAGACACATAGGACTTTTCCCTCCCCAACAAGAACAATTTACTTAGTGAAAAATCCAGTGTAAGGTATGAGCACAAAGTGCAGATATCTCTGTTGAGAATACGCTCTTGTGTAAAGGATGTGTCTCCTGAACAGATGGAAAGATCTACCTCTTCAACAGTCACTAAAGATAGGAGGAAAACATACACATTAACAAACAAAACCATTTCCATTTACATAATTTTTCCCCCTAGATACAAGTTATGAAGAAAGAATTAAGAAAGCTTGCATATCACTCTGTGGTAAGTCCAACACGTTAGCCTTTGTGAAAAATATACACAGGAGAATGGGAATTGGACTCTGCATTCCTCATCCTCTCACTCTCCTTACATATTATATTAAAATTGAAGACAAGAAATATTATAGCTAGTGCAGAAACTGTTCCCCTGGATATTAATTTGATTATCTCCAGGTTTCCAGAACAGCTGACATCCTGGTAAGTACAAACAAACATCTCCTAAACTTCCTTTACAAGACTAAGACAAGGAAAGACGATGTTCAGAGAAATTCAGTTTCTGTCTTCTATTGCTGTACACAGAATTCAAGTTTCCATTTCAGGTTGTTCTGATCTGGGAAATTCATGTGTCATCTAAATTACCACTCCTATAGGAGCTAGAAAATTTCTTTAACTTGGTAAGCAAGGTGGATTGGGTTGGGTTTTTTGCTTTGGTATTTTTCCTCAGTTAAATGGTAACACATTTTGGTTTATGGAAATAGACTAAATGCTCAGTCTTGCCCTTCAAAAGGTAAGAGAGAATAAGCTCTTTTCTGTCCGTGAGCGACGGGAGTCTGTACTGAAGCACTATCAGGAGAGCAGATTAGAGGCAGGTGCCCGATACTTCTTGCCTCAGCACTGGAGTGGAAGACGCCACAGATTGAACCCCTCAGAAGAGAGCACGAACCATATCCTTGCTTTCTGGTCTTAGGTCTAGATTAAATCCAGACACCAAATCTAGACACAGTGCTGACAAGAATTTTCTCATCGATTTTCCTAAGGACAGACTCCGCTTCAACCGCGTCATACCAATGAAGCAATGGTACCCAAAGGCATACTGGTGAAGTTGGCTGTCTTACAGTAGCTACACTCTTTGAAGTATGTATCTATCCTAAACAGTAGCTGGCTGCAAGAGGTGTTCCATAAACTCCTCTACCTTCACAGCACAGGACCTTAGCATCTAGTAGCCAGATGCTAATTCTTCTTACTCTGAGTGGATATGAAAAGGCAACAGAACATCTTTACGATTCAGAGCATCTGTGCAAAATGTGACGTCTCCACAGGGTGCTGAACAGAGGTAACTCTCAAACATGCTTTTGGGCAAAACCCATACACTTTTCTGCCATTGTGATTTCTGATTATTTTTCTAATTGTAGCCTAAAAAGAATTTGCTGAAAACATCTTGTCACAAATCTTTCCAAACTTCTGCAAAGTCTTTCTTGCACAAGGCCAAGTATTAAGAATATTTTTCTCCTTTTTATTTCATCTTGTTACCTGACATTTTGGACAAGTTAAGAAAACTACTACTTTCCAATCATAGCCAGAAAAGTTAAAATGTTGTTATACTGAAATACAGAGATTCGCTAAAGCAAAATCGTCAAAGCTATTGCAGAGAGAAAATTTTAACTTCTTTGCATTTAAAATACAGTAAGAGTTTTGCCTTACAACCAAGCCCTTGGGTCTGCCATCTGTACTGCATTTTATGAAGAGTTTTAGAGCATTCTGCCAGGGAAGAAGACCTAAGCAAAGGGCAGAGCAAAACTATCATCTGCCTGCATTTCCTACAGAGACAAAAGACACCAAGATAGATTGCCATAAACAGAGTTTACAAATAATGACATTTTACTGTACATATACAAGAAACAATTTATGATTTATGATGATTCTCAAAAATCGCAAATCCTTTACAGACTACCAGGCCTACTTAAGTAATCATTAATTTACAAAGCAAGAAACTCTAATACTTACATAGCTGTGACTCTTAAGGAAATCTGAAGAGTTGCTTGTGCAGACTTTATCCCCTTCCAAGCCAATTACTCTTTTACAGATATTTGATTTGGGGTCATTTGGGCTTTTCACAATTACAATATCTCCTCTGAGAGGAAAAAAAAAAAACAACACAACAGAAAAACAGAAGAACTCTAAGTACAAACTGTTTGGCTAAATATATCTGTATCTATGTCTATACTCAAAAAATATTCACATGCATTCAAGTACTTTCTTCTGCTGAAAATTCTTGTCTACAGTTTTGTTTCTTCACTTTTACTCAGTATAATTTTACATGCAGGTTTACGTACATTTGGAGAGATTCTTTGGGGTTTAGGCCATTTATTAAAACATTTAAGACTGCATTTTAATTGACAATGCCTTTATGAAATTAATGCCACTTAACCTGATCGTGTTGCTGCACAGATATAAAATAGAGGATATTTTGTGCTCTAAATATTACTTTTCCAGTGGAACTCCAAATGTCCAACCTGACTTTGTAAGATTTTGTATTACTTTTGCCTCCTGATAATACACATTAGATTGTACAGTGAAACAGCCCACCACAAAACAGGTGAGGATGTTGAGCCTTCTGAGCTCTAAAACACAGCATTAAACTGACATTTGATAGAGGATACTTACACCATTTGGTTACTTTACTATCTATCTGAGCACAGTGATACCTATAGCCTCGTTTGCAAGCAAGACAAAGCTGCTTTGAGAAGAGGACTTATATTCACACAATAGAACTGCTAAGAAAAAATAGGGCATCTTTGCAATTTTTGGACAAAGCTATAGTAGTGACTTGGACTAGATCCTAAATGAACTCTGACAAGTTGTTCAATGGGCTGTATGTGCTGATTACCTTAACTTCCATCAGACACAATGAGAAGAGATCTATGAAAAATTACAAATCAGAAGCAGAAGAATATATGAAAAATAAAGGACAGGTAGAATGTAGTTCTTGACAAGCTCTGGCAAACAGAATGTAAAATCTAGTCTCAAAGGAGCGTACTTTCGAATGCAATAAAAGTGGCGGCTAAGGTTCTCCGAAAAGACAATATCAGAATTTTGAATGGTTGGTTCCATTGAAGGTCCAGAACACTGCAAATTAAAAATAAATGAGAAAAAAATTACTATTTCCAAGTACTTGTATCTAAAACACATTAATAATCAAGTTATTTGCTAATAAATTAGAAAAGTTGTACTGTAAAGAGCAAGTAGAAAAGTGAGGTCCTCCAAGGAAAATCTGATACAGTTAAAAAAGGGGAAATCAGCCTCCAACTCCGCTACAGCTCTGTATTCACTCAGGCTTGGTCCTGAACTCTGTGAGGTGCTGCAAGACCCTGAGGATTCATTCCAGAACCTAATCTGCAGGGAATTATTTGGTGCAGCACTCAGAGCTCTGCTAGCTTATCCCTTTCTTCAGCCTCTGTAAAACAGAAGCATCACAGCAGCTGCAAGAGCAGCTCCCAGCCAAAATCTGCTATATCCAGCAGCAGTATCTGCTAGGCTTAGACACAGGAAGGCAAGGGCCAGTATAAAATTTCTAGAAATTTGCCCAAAAGTGGAAACAAAAGCATTTCCTATGGCATTATTAGTGATGGCAGTCTTTCTGAAAGAACACATTTTCTGCAGTTCCCCAGTTGCTTCAGTGACACCTCAAGCAGTAACTCGGCAAAAAATATGAAGTAATTTTCATAAAGGCTGGACCTGCCTCCAAATACATAGACATTTAATAAACACATTTCGAAAAAGCTTTAAAAAAAAAAAGAAGAAACCTCAAACACTGGCATTATTACATAGAAGAACTGCAGTATTTTAGTTTTACTTTAAATGTCATGAAAATGGAAAGTTACCACAACAATTCCTCCAAGGTACTCAAAGGCACAGTGCGCTATGCAGCCATATTGCACAGTATACCCAAGAAACTGAAAGGTTTTTCCTAGGGCATTGCGAAGCATGGTACAGCGGACACCGTTCAGCTGGTTCTAGTCTACAGTAAAACAGAAGAATATCATTCATTTGACAACAAACAACCTAACATTTACAAAATCATCTTTTGTAACTATAACTCACACTTTTTAAAAAACAAAAAATAGCAAATAAAACCAACAAAAAATCAGATATATCTGAGGAGATGAATAATTTTAAAGGAAATGTCATCAAGAAGTCTTTAGGTTACTATGCAGATGCTTCCACATGTCCAATCAATTGATCCCTCTCATCAGCTTATGAATAAGATTCAGTAGAGCAGGGGCTGAAAAAACCCAACTTTGCCAAACTAGAGAGAACTAATGGGAAAGAATGGTTGCAGTGCTCTCTGCTGACTCAGCTGGGCTTCTTTTACTTGAGACAGCAGCCAGGCTTACCTGCCACACGTCTAAATATCTCCATCAGTTAGGGGAACGTCCTCCACTAGGCTCAGCTCAATGGAACCTGGAAAGCTGTAATCATACCTTTCATGGAGGCTTTGACTTCCTGACTGGACCACATATTGTAACCGTGATGCGATTATTAAATAACGCTTGACAGAGTTGTTTTATACATAAAGACAGGGCAACTTAAAATCACTGTTTTTCCTAAAGCACTGGTAGTTAAAAACTGAAGTCGACAGCTAAACAGAGAAGCATCAGACCTCTGAAGCTATGTGAAGATATTTCACAACTGAAACTACATTCACAGAAAATTCAAGTAATCAAGTGGTCAACCAAAAGTTTAAAAGTGACCTAACAATCAAACGAAAACAGGCTTGAAGAACTAGACAAAGTTAAGGATAATTGAGTCCTGAATGTCTTGCTTGAATGGGTCTAGGAAAAAAAATACAGTTGGTAAGAATTCTGGAGGGTTTGCAAAGTTTTCCTTTGACTAGACGTTAATTATTGTCACCTGCATAAATAAATAAGGCTTTAGGTGTTCCTGTTCCCAGCTCCAGGACAGTGGCCTAAGTTCTGTAGCAGGATTGCAATTACTGCCATGTTAATCTAAATCATATCCTCCTTACCTGTTTAAAAACTCTTAAATTAGTGTATGCATTTCTATTTAACCAAGTGAAAAGCCTGTCTCTCTGACGTCAGTATCCGCTTTATTAGGAATTAAAACCACAGCAATATTTCCCTCATTTACTAAGATGGGTCAATAGAGCTTGTTAAACAAATGCAGTGAGTTATAATGGGGGAGAAAAAAAATGCTGTATACACAATAAACCCTACTTAATAATGAAGTTAAGACCTCTCCTGTATTTGATTACTTTTTGCTATTTAAATGTAGGCATTTAAAAAGTGCATAACTTTACCTGCCCAAACTTTCTCTAGAATTTAATGGGAATTTTGCCTGAATACAATCAAAAGTGGCTTTTGTTCTCTGCATTTAGTATTGATTTATAAAGAAAAAAACATCTCTAACAAATTTTCTCCACCAAGCTTATTTGTTTGCTCCAAAGATGTACTTGCCTTTTTTAACATGTAAAAGATACCCAGAATAAAACCCATTAAACCAATCTGTGATTCACCATAATATAACAAGATTTACAGCACTGTAAAGAATACTACAGAAACCAGAAAAATCTTGAATTGTTTCATTACCATGTGCAGCACCCCACATGCTGCAGCACAACCTATAGATACTGAAACAGCTTCACTGCAAGAGAAATGCACCTTCCAGAAGAAGCAGTTTGCTCTTCTCAACCCAGTACATGATTAAAAGTACAGACCAACACCTTGGTCTCAGGGCCAGAAACACTGTGAGCCCGGAAATGCATAACAGGTGATGAAAGGAAGATGGAGTGACAGCAGGTCGATTAGAGTTGCACAACTTGCGTGACTTAACAACCACAGCTATCCTTCAAGATAATTATATCATCAATACTTCTTTATGGCACCTGCTAGAAAGTCAGCCTCACATTGCTACTCAGGCAGAAGAGTACTGCATGACAATCCCGTATTTCAGATCTATGCTATTCAGAAACCTTATGTTAATTCACACAGCCCTACAGAATTCAGACACCTGTGGATATGAAGGTACAAAAGAATTGCATCACTGTGTTACACTGACCTGAGCAGGTACTGTCAATTGTGCCAAGTAACAGACACATTAAGAGGAACTGCAAACCTCTCAAAACCAACAGCTACCAGGCTATGACAAATATTTTTTAATTACAAAACTACAGACAACTGCTCTGTCTCTGAAAATAAGTTTCCAAGTGGTTATAATTGTTAGACTCTGGATGGCAGGTACTTCCCAACAGTTACACTGAACACACTCCATTTCTCTGATGTTTCCAAGTAACTTGGAATTAAGAGGGATTAGTAATTTATTCAAGCAAACGCAGGGTTTAGAGTGAGTTTCACCTACTGCTAGAGCAGTCATGGTGTAAAGCTAGCCATGAGGCTAGAGTATGAGTGAAGGTGTCTCAACTTTTGTTCCCAGTTCTCTTAAAATAAAATTTTAACCCCCAAAACTATTTCACCAGTCCTAGTTGATATATGTGGCACACTGGATTTTTCTTAAATGCTCAGGCATATAAAGTGTTCATGATAATGATGAAAAACTTCTTAGCTCTTGTATAAGGCTTTTTATTACAACTCAGGAAAGTTAATTTCAAGTTAAAGCTTATTATACACACCAGGACTATACACAGTTTGAACCAAACGAGAGCTTCAGAAAAATGGGTGGGTTGTTTTCAACATTAAGATCTGTCTTTAGACATCTAATGTTCATTCCAAAGAATAACTACGATCCTCCAAGTTTCCATGTGGTCTTAAGTAACAATTTCTAATTAAGTGAACGGTTGTAATAGAAGCAAGCCCAGTCCAAAAAACCCACAGGACCATAGTTTATGTTTTATAAAAATACCCAGAATATTTACAATTGCTCTAGCTTAAGCATCAGTAAAATATAATTTTGTTTCCTTAGAAAACTATTTAGCAATAAATTTTTAAAACAATACCACATTGTTGAACACAATAATGTAGTTAGCTGAACATTGTTCCACATCACACAATTTTAATACAAGGTATTGTTAGCAGACAACTCCACCAGATACAGCATAAGACCATTAAGCACAATAAACAAATTATTTAAGTCACAAGCCCCTTGAAAACTTAATGGATCTGTTGTATAAACACCCTTATCACAGAACCTGTTGTAATTACTTCCAAGTACTACTTACTATCATATAGTAGATAGCTGAGAATTTTATACTGATGTAGGCAGTGTTTTCATACCAAACACTGATTAAAAATGTTACACATCCATATTTATCATGTAGAATACAATTTGTTTATTTTTTTGTTTTATCCCCTGCAGCAAATAAAATGCAAAATGTAATTACTATTATCTTCTGTTCCCTTCTCCTTACATAGCCTATGCCTTCATCATTTGGTTTTTTGTTTGTTTGTTTATAAAATTAATCACAGCTAGCAGGGTGGAAATCACTTTGAGCCTCATGAATGACATCCAAGAGATGGGAAAGGATTAGTTCTCAGTTGCTGCCAGTTATAGCGCCAGGTGGCTTTTTCTGCAGTGAAGGTGTTACCGATAATCCCATTACATTGGTACTAAATCTTGCAGACATCAAAATTATCACCAAGGTTCCTTTTCATCCCATCCTTTCCAAATGACTGGAAGTCGCTTCACCTGAAAGAAGTCAAATCCACATGCAGCTGCTGTTTTAGCAGCCAGCGGACTCCCTGAGAATGCCAATCGTGATCCAATTTCGCTGTGCTGGTGGCCCCCTATTCCCTGTCCAATAATACATCTGTTTAAAAATCCTACAGCTACAAATCAAGTTTAATCCTACCAGGGACCTCATGTTGGTCTTGTCTTCCAAAAAGGCAGCAGGTTTTGCCATCTATCTCTGCTAGTATCTGGGGAATACTCTTTAAATCCCAGCCCTACTTAGAAGAATAAGCTAAGGATCACAAAACATGACCTCAAAAACCCTGATATGACTATATTCTGACCCAGAGGCATTCATTCTAGGTGAAGATTAGAACTTTGCATAATAAGATTACACAGCAAGTGAATGATATCAAGGGACTATCCATATGCAGCCGCCTGGTTTTCTATAGACAGCCTGTGCTCTGCAATATGCAGTGCAGACGAAACAGAGCTTGGTCTTTCTAGCTGAAATAAAATAGATTCACATAAATTAGTTGGCCATTTCCAGATTCCTAAATCCCCTATTACATCTTTTATTGACAGCTCCTGTGAGGATAGCACAAATGGTATTCTCTTTGTATGCTCTGCTTCTGTAGCAATCACACTCTCAGGGAAATGTACATAGGTTGTCTAGAAATTAACATCTTGTTTGCTGTAATCTTGGATTACAATTAACTGTGTACATAATAAAATTAGGAAATCAATGAGCAGATTTATCATTTAAAGATAACCAATGGCATTGTGTAAGACAGTTTAACATATGGTGCCAAAAATTTAAATACAGGAAAAGCAAAGTCGCAGCCAATGAAACTGGCTGAAAAAATTATTGGACTTGATAGTAAATAGAATTTTCTCTATAGTGAAAATTTCCAGGCACATTTAGTGCTTCCTAAATCTGAATTTTCACTGAGTATTTAGTGGCAGTTTATCAGTCTTTCTTGAGCTGACAGAAACTCCTAACATTCTCTGCTTCTAACCAGACACCTTTCATCACACAAATTAATCCTGTAACTTGCACAATCTCTTTTCAAATAGGTTACTTTGAGATTACTACTTTTTTTAAAAATAAAAAAACCCAAAACAAAGAAAAAACTGCAAACTGACTAGGCTATTTATTTATATTTGAGCTGTTACTTGCATTAAACTATTCTTTTAAAACTTCTACATAAAATTCACATTACAGATGCTAGAGTACTGAGTATATAGCATGTTTATTGGGAAAGATTCTTCCCGTAATAATGTGAAGATTCCAAATTTATAAAGCAAAACAAAGATCAATTTTTAAAAGGTCTTTCCATGCAGAGGCTCAGGCAGAACTTGAGTTGTATTTCTAGCTGTTGGTTCTCAAGAACACACACTATATTCAGCCTGGCGAATCTGAAAAGGTTTGGCAGTATTACGGAAGATTATTTTTCCACGTTATCTTTACCAGGCACTGACAGTTTGTCTCCATCAAGTGCTCCTTCATCTACTGATCTCACACTGACAAGGACCTCAATCCTATAAACATAAATTCACATAATGCAATCCTCAGGTGTTAAACAACTAGAGACTACCTTCACAAGAATGAGCGATTTTTCAAAACAGATTTCCAGTAGTTCTCACTGGTTCTGTTTACCTTTGCGAAGCAGCTCCTAACAATCCCACAACCCTGTATAAAATGCTCTATTAATGGTCAGATACATTCCAGGGTTTAGGGCTTCTATCTTCCTCTCCAGTTTTGTACACAACATCTTTGCTGAACTGCAAAATCCAAGTAGCCAAGTAAAGGCATGGTGTTACATGGCAAGTCTGAGCCTCAAAGATGCTAAAATACTCAGTTTCCTGTAACACCGTCACACAGTTAGGACAAACACCAAAGCTCGGGCAGACAGCACCGTCACTTCCTGGTGACTCTGAAATACACTGTGTCAAATACACTGTCTATGTGACAAAGGTGGGATCTTAAATTTCTTGAAGTTAACTTTCTTGAGATATGCACATGTAAACATTTTCAATTAATTTTAAAAGGGTTACAAGTTCAATTTTCACAGAGACACTTAAAATCTAAGACACTAGAGATACTAAAGTTAATCATGGCTCACATGTCCTCTGCACTTCCAAGTGCAGATGCACCTTCTAGAAAGCAACAGGTATTTTTTTGGAAATACTACTTAAATGTAATAAATATTTATAAAAATACTGAGGGGTAACTAATTCCCCTATGCCCTAACAAGTGAAAAGGCTGTTTACTTAAAATATTTGTCATTGCAAAAAGGATTATTTGCTGGTTAAAACCCAAGACAAATATAAATAACACAAACAAAAAACCAAACCATCTCCTCCTCAAAGCAACCCATTTATGTGCACCATCATCAAGACTGTTTAGAAAGAAATACAAGTGTCTTAATCTTATCCCCAGTGTTCATCTCAGACTAGAATGCCACCATTGAAGAGTACTCTATGGTGGTTTATGAACACAGAAATCACACTGAAGGATATCTTAACACAAATCAAACCTATTATTAAATCTTTGAAAAATACAAAAGCAAAACACAAGACCGGTTTTAGCACCACCAGAAAATATAATAGTAACAAAGAATGCTTCTGTATGTTCATTGATACTTCCCAGTTAGGAGCATCAGCTCTCAATGAAGTATCTTATGCATACTCTGCATTAAAAACTATGGCAAAAAACAGGAGAAAGCTCACAAAAGTGAGCTTGGTATTTACATTTTCAAGTTACCTGAACAGAAGAAAATGCAAAACAAGTGCTTGTCACTTCAACATTTTTTGTAGAATAATAGCAAGCTTTCACAAATTGTTTTTTAGCTACTAAGTTCTAAATACACACATGTACATGGCTCCAACTTATTTTTCCATAGCGCGAACTGTGTTTCATGTGAGTTTATGCTGTAAAAATAAACTGTATTCAGTACTTTTTCTCATTGCTCAATACAATTTTATAAGCTATTTCTGAGTTGGTTGATTTATAAACAAGTTCTGTAAGTTCTTCTCCACTTACAGATACAAGCATTTTAAAAAGTTCCAAACATCAATAGATGAGTGCAATGATATTCAGTCTAAGTTAATCCCCAGACAGCCAAATCCATAAATAAAAATTCATCAGTTTTAAATACACTGAGCCTATTAAGCAAGAACAAAAGCATATGCACAAAAGAGCTTTTAATATATTTCAAAGCCCACAAGAGCCATGGTCTCATTAAAATTATAAATTACACAAACATGGAATAAAGATTCAAACTGCAGTGCAGCTAAGCAGATTACAGAAAACCCCGCGTTCCATATGATAACACACCATGGCCCTCCCAGATGGGGGCTTGGAACAAAAAGGCCATCACTGCAGCTAGGGAAAACCTCCTTGTGATCTCTGGTTTCTGTTCAGCAGATGACAGCCAAATAATATGTTGATTATTCTGTTTGTGCTGCTAAGCTTGTAAGATGGAATAAAAGCGATATGATCTATTGTGAACTCAATGCTAATGTGTTGCTCCACTCATAAATAATATACTGAATTTATTCTGAAACTATCTTTTTATCTGAGTTGCAGGTTTTAGGTGCATGAACTAAAATAAAAAGCCAGCATCAACTATTATTTAATTTAATACAAGTGACAATAATAAGTGAGAAAACAGACTACTTAGTGAATCAAATAAGTAGAGGTGCCTTTCTCAAAATTAGCAAGTTATTATATGCTGAAATGCAGAGTACCTGCAAGATGCTAAGTAGACTCCAGCCCCACAAAATGCATTATCAGTGATACCAAACGATTCCCAAAAAGGGCTTCTATGGCTTATTTTGCTGTAGATAACCACCCCCAATTCAAATAGCAAGTGAGGACACAAGTACTTGTAAAACAGGAAAAAAAAAGTAGAGAGAATCATTTAATAACTGCACTAACATCACATCTCCCTGATAAACAGTTTTTACGAAAGCAATTCCAAGTTCTTAATAAATTAAAGTAAAATCTGATTAAGTTTACCAATTTGGTTTACCCTTTTTTTCATTAATACCCTGCCTTTTTAAAAGGAAAACCAAGGAGTGGTCATACAGCTCCTTTCAGAGTTACTGCATACATGCTGAGAAGACAGATGATCTTCCTACAATTTAATGTCTGCGAAGTTTAGGTCTTTCATGCCAGAAACGTTTAAAATTTTATTTTTAGAAACCCACAACATTGCTGCTTGGCAATAATGTAAGAACATCAAGACCAAACATAGCTTCACACTGCTTGGACCAATCGAAGAATGGTTGATCGAGAGAAATAGTGGAAACATACAGCTCCAAAAGCTCTCAGAAACAACGTATTTAAAGGAAGCTCAGTTGCCTTTCTTCAGTTGTCTTTAGAGACAGCTCTAATTCACAGCAATAAAATAGGGAAACTTAAGAGATATTAGAATCAAGTACATGAATGTCTTAAGACTAAAAAAATTCAAGTAAATTACCTCCTCCAGAAGGAGTCCTCTATTGCGATGAACTAGCACATAGATGTTATTTTCACACAAAAACAAGACGGGACGAGTGAAGCCCACATCAAACCGAGCAATCACAACCTGCAGCCAAAGTCTGTCCCACTGACAATACATTATGTTATTCTGCAGTTAGAGTATTACTATTTCTATGGCCTTGATGATACTTTCCCTCAGTATGTTCCAGCTTCTACAACATTAAATATTATTTTTATTCATCTTGCAATTATAATCTCATGCAAAATAGTACGGGGGGAGTGGTAGCAGCCATGCAACCCAAGTACTTATTATATATAATCAAAACTCTTTTCACATTCTTATGAAATTCATATAATAAGAAGGTTTCAACAATAAGCCAAACTTTTCCAGCTACCATCACAGTACTAATATCTAAGCTAGGAAAATGTAACTCAAGTCAACACAAACTTTGATGCATTAGTGAGTAAATAACTTTGCTTGAGAAGACATTAACTTGAGAATCATGAAGATGATCTGCAAGCACAGAAGCACAAGGAAGCTCGCTTGCTTAAGTAGCCCCACTCCTAGATACATGCTCATGAAATGGGATTTCAACAAATACAGCAGTTTTAATATGGAATTAGTATAGGAGATGGAAAAAGCTGAATCTGTTGAGATAAAGAATACTGAAAGCTTACTAAAACACAGCTTGGCTACAAAACAAGGCCAGCATTCAGTGTTTTATGCTTTATTCCTCCATCACAGTATTATATAAAATGTATATATTTACATAGTTACATATTTAAATATATTTTACCTAAATTCATAACTCACTCTGGGGAAAAAAAACCTAAATTTTTATTCTTGCCTACTTGAGAGGAAGATGAAAGAAAAAGAAAGAGGCATTTTGTACTTCCATGATGTAATTAGTTTATCATTCTGAACAAGTTCTTACAACAGTCATGTCTTTTGAAAGGTAAGTAAAACTTCTGTATTAGTGCTCAGAAGAGGTTACACAGCTCTATGGAATTATTTATGGCAGCACATCTTGGTTCATCCCCTGCTATGGACGGTGATGATGCTCTAGAACTAGACTGAAGTCCATCAAACACATCTGAATGTTCCTACAACTCTGTGGTATCCTGTCTTAGTGAAACCTGCAAGTTACACACGTTGGGGAAGCTGCTGACCAACAGCACTACACAGGAAAGCCAGAACATGGCATATCAGAAATGCAAATATCTAAGACAGAATAGGCAATAAGGGGGGGGTAATGCTTGTTAAGAGGATACTACACCACCTGAAGGTACTTCCACACTGGCAGTGGCTGAGTAACCAAGCTAGCATTAACACATCTGGCATATCTACACTTTCACAACTGTATGAATACATCAGTGGCCAATACACCGGAAGGGTGACGTTGTGTGTTTGTGGAACTCACCAACAGGTTACATCCTTATATGTGAGCACATTGGCAAAGATTCCCATCTTGGCTGTTATCAAGGTTTTAAGATTTACTTTCAATTAGCTGTCAGTTTATCATTCTAGCCCAGAATAAGAACTTTCTGAATCTCACCTAGTGTACCTGTCACTACTTCAACAGATGCGAGAGCCAGTTGTTGAAAGCTAAGCCAAAAACCAGTGTCAGCAATACAGGTTCTACACTTCAGCACAATAGTCAGAGGTTACCTGTAGATGTAAGAATAGTTAACATTTCTTTTATATTGGAGGGAGGTCAGACAGGTGGAGTGGTGCAACTAGAACACTTAGGACCCAGGCTTTGTTTAATTTTAAATTCAGAACCTAATGCAGAGGCATTTTTGTTGAAAACATTACTGTTTGGTTTTGGTTAATATTAGAAGACAGGGAAAATTTTCTGTTATGAAAACACCTTACAAATATTCCAGCAAGCAGATATGAGCTACAATTCTACAAGAAATTCAAGAAGTGACCAGCTGAGGCCTGCCCATGGCCAGAAAAGATTTACATCCTTTGCTAAAGCATTTCACAGGTTCCAGGTCTCACCATATTGCAGATGATAGGCAAACAAGCTAAATCCAAAAAAAGAGCACCTTTTATAAAATCCCACAACAAATGTGAGGAGCAAACATTGCCTGTATTCCAGCACCTGCTGACACTGTATATTTGTAATAGAAATAACATTTGGAATAATGCCTTTGAAGGCTAAGAGCACTAACAGCTTAGCAGAAAGCATAACATTTCTTTAAAATCCAAAACATGCCAATTCTTAACCTTTGTTATACCAGTGTATCAGGAAAAAAATGCTGAAGCAACTATGGCTGAATTTCAATCATGCACGTATTTTCACAGACATACAGGGAACCTTAGGCTCTAAAGGCATATGTAATCTAAGTCATCACATACTTTTGCATAAAATGCAGTAATATAAATGGCACTTTAAAAACCAGCCGCTAGTAACCCTTTCAATTGCATAAATTATCATTAGGCACATTATTTACCTGGCTTTAAAAGCCTCTATTTAGTGAAATAGGCAGATAAAATTGGAAGACAAAAATCGAAGACTCAAAACATCAAAGCATATAGTCTTGTAAGTACATTCAACATACAACTCCTTTACAATATTCCTGTTCTTCAGGATTCAGTAAGAAATATTTTTATAATCTGAAATTACAGAAACATTACTTTATGATTAAAGCATTGTTTTCAGCACATACCGCTAACTCAGGTCTCCCAAATTATTTACTTCTATTTTTGAAAAACTGCCTAAATTTGACACAGGTTCAGATTTTTATTGCTGTTCTGTATACACACAGGGATGTATTTAGGTAAGAAAATCTGAAGAAAATCATACCAAGTTTCATATAATATCTTACAACTCATATGTCTTAAACCCTCACACTAATCCACACGTTTTCCACAGACTGATTGAATAAGGAGTCTTTAAGCTTTTTTTATACTGAAAAAACTTCAGGTCTTTCAGTGTCAGAACTTCCAGGATTAAACATTCTTTCCAGTTGTCAGCTCATGGCCTGAAGATCCTGCACTTTCAAATTTATCCCATTCTAGCTAGTTCAAAGATCAGGAAAATGAAGCCATCTTCTTTGCAGCCATAATCCATGACCCATGCTGTTAGATACTTAAGAACATCTCAAAAGCAAACTACCTTGTTTCAGCTCCCAGCAGGAGCTCAGCAGGGCACTGGATCACATGACTGCAAACCCTACCTAGTCAGGTGACTCAACAGCTAATCTGATTTGGTGACTATAAAACTTTAATCAGTACAGTCTAATAAAATCACATTCCAGAACTGAGGAGGGAAGCAGCTTGGCGATGTAACAGCAAAGGCTAAGAAGATTATGAATTAGAACTGCCACTAGGATGCAGTTTTCCAGTTCTCTATCCCATAAACTCAACAGAAAAATGTTACTGAAAATTGGTCGAGCAGACATATGGCTTTGAAACAGAATGCCCTGATGTGTTTTATACCATAAAGCACAGCATTTTGCTCATTGTCATGGAAAGACAAGAGCATATACTGAATCTTAGAAGGCACAATTAAAGCAAAGCAAAAAAAAATTATTTGAAATCAAGGAAAACAAAACACGTACATCAAAAACATCATCTTGTTGAGAGACACTGTTCAAACAATACAGCCTCAGCTTGCATTAACACGAGGTCCTAAGAGCTTACATCTGCAACCCATGTAGGCTGCACGCAGTAAACAGAGGCAGCGACAGCCACAGCAGGTGCATTTCCTGTTAGCAAGCACAAAATATCTAGAGCAGACTTAAAGTAAGTGCTGATATTTTGGGAACTCCACCAAATTCATAGGCTACAGCTTTTGAAGTGACAGATATACTTGCAGACCAAATTCCAAGCATACCCATTTCCTCCATTTTGTCCTTAGGAAATTCACACCCAAAAGCCTCTTAATCCATGTTACAATCTTCATTTGGCATAGGCAGGTACTTGAATTGTATCAGAAAGTTAGTAAGAAATGGAAAATGGAGAGCTTGATTTCTTAAAACTAGAGTTAGGATTTGCAGTTAACTTTGACATACATATTCAATCAGGTCTAGATCATAATGTAGAAGCTTTGAGAAAGAAAGCTGATTACAGTCTAAGGCATCCTGCTCTAGACACAACAGTTTAAATTCTATTTCACAATGAGCTGAGTATAGGCACAGTAAGTTGCATAGCTGAGCAGACAAGAAATGATGTGCTAAGACCCTTCCTGATGACTTGTAATCATCTCCATGTTCTTTAGTTACTCTGCATTTCAATTCCATCCCTAAAGTAGGAATTACAGGGCTTCTCTACCTACTAATGTGTATTTGAGGATGGGGGTGGGTATATACTACTATCTAGAGTGAGAAATACTGCCGAAATTTTTCATCTGTCAGTCAGATCTGGCTGGAAACTCATCTTTTAGAAAGTAGACACGTGACCATAACCAAAACTTCAGTATCATTGAAAGTGAAAAAGCTGTTATTCCTGAAACATCATTTACTTAAAGAAATTTCATACAAGCACAAGGTAAGTGACCTTTTTACAAGCACACAGTCACTTGCAAAGCTTTGTGTTAAACAGCTACTTTGTTTTTAATTAAAACATTTGAAAAAGCTTATTTCCACCTGATTCCTAAATCACTAGAACTTTCAATGTACATATCATCTTAAAATGTGACAGAGAAAAATTATCATAAACAGAACTACTGCAATACTTTCTCAAGTTCAGTTCTTACACTTAAAGTTTAGTTCTACATGTGTTTTTAGAACATCTGAAACACTCTATCTTATAAATGGTACTAAAAGACTGTCTCCCTATATTTTAAAGGATGTGAAATCACAACATTTCTAACAAAAATATAACTTTAAAATATATGAAACTAAAATAACTGCAAGATTTACAGGTCAAGGTGAACTAACAGTTTAGTAGTCAGCAAAAGGTGGAAAGGTTGATTTGCCTACTCCCTACCATTTGCATATGCCCTTTATTGCACCAACTCTGCAATATAACACAAAATTAACCTATCAATGAAGTCAATAGCTCCTAGTCAGATTAGTGAGCTGAATCAGCTCAAGAAAGGACCTGACAAGCACCAAGGTTTGTTGGACTGGAAGCAGAGGAGGAAAAGGAAATGAGACTTCCTCTTTTCACAACACTGACCTATTAGATCAGCTCAGAAGGTGTTGAGAGTTCCAAAACCTGCACTTCTTTCAATAAATTCTAAAAGTGGTAGGACCAGAGCACAATTACTCCCAATTGCAGAATGCTTTCAGAACCTGGGATCAAAGTAAGAAGGGAAGAATGAAATAAAACACGACAGCAGGGAATTGTAACACTACATTAGTAGTGGTCATTAGATAGTAGATATCATTAGTATATCCTGCCATGTGAAAACATCTTCAAGAAGCTTTTGATGCATCTCAAATGCCAAAAGATTAAAAACAAATACAGAAATGCTTGTGACGATGGCTCTACTATATGGTGATAGGAGTTTCTCTTAAATCAAGAGTACTGTAAAGTGTTGGCTTACAAAGCAAGCATACCAATTTTTTTAATTTATTTTTAACATAAAAAAAGAACAGAAAAGGAAATACCAAATTTTGGTACGTCACCAATTTTTTTTTTTGCACACACCGAGTTTGGGGCAGTTATTTGCTGCCATGTACAAGGCCACAGGCTACTACCTATAAATTGCCAATAACAAGTAAGAGACATGCTAATCTTCAGCAACAGACTAAATAATCTGCTATGGTACCAGCAAGTGATTTCACATTCACTGCTAATGAAACACAGAAATTACATTTCTAACCTAAAGCAACCATTTCCACTATAGCTCTTGGCGTATGATGTGCTCCAGAACCATCACACTGATGTGAAACATTGCTTCCAAGTGAGAGGTGTTCAATCATACATTTATTACAGATCCCTGGGCATTTACAAACAAGAGAGACTCCAAGCATACTAATGTATTACATACCAATACTTCATTAACATGAGGGAAAAAAAAATAAAATGTCTCACAAAGACTTCTTCCTTCCTATTCACGTCCAGCCTCGCACACTAAAAAACCCCCTTTTTTTGAAGGGAAGGATACCAGCGGTGCAGCAGAGCCTGACGAGGTCACTCAGGGGCACGCAAGCCAGGCGAGCCTCTCTTCGGGACGCGCTCTACTCCGAGCCTCACTGACACCGCGGGTACCCCACACGCCCCCGGGGAGAAGAAAGCGGGCTCCTCTGCCGCAACACGGCAAGCGAGGCCGAGTCACCAGCACCACACTACCCTCACTTCCCCACGCCAGCCCCGCGCCCAGGGCAGGGCGGGTCGCGGACTCCGCGTCCCCCTACCGTCCCCCTACCGGCCCCCTTCAGCCCCGGTTGGAGCCCCAGGACCGCCGCCGAAGCAGCCCTCCAGCCCAGCTCCAGCACACTCACCTGTCTGCTCGCTACCGGTCGCCCTACCCCTTCCCCGCCCCTTGAGCCCGGGACGTGCCAACAACGCGGTCTCCCATTGGATAGTATGTTTGCCAAGCTGCTCTCCCATTGGTGGAGAAGAAAGGGTTTGATTCTTCCCGGCATCCCTTCGCTCCTGTCAACGGACTGGCAGCTGAGATGGCGGCGGTCCCAGCGACTGGCGGAGCGGCACGGGGCCGTGGGGCTACCAGCTTCCAGCGGAAGTCCGCGGCCGGTAGCCGCCTGGCCGCTGTCGTGGGTACTCGGCCTTCCGTTCGTCACGGGCAGCTGCTGCTCTCCAGCGGGCTCCCCTCCCTGGACAGTGTGCTAGGTTGGTCGGGAGCGGGACCTGGGACCCGGCTGCTGCCCCCTCTCCCCTTCACCCGGCGGCCCTCTCCTTTGCCAGGCCCTGCCTGTCATTTGCCTTCCATAACCCGCAGCTATTCTAGCCGCAGGCTCTTCCTTCCTCCCTACAGCACCCGGGACTGGGGGGAGGATGCGGGGGGGGAAAGAGAAAGGGGCAAAGCGGGATCCGTTTCCCGCCTGAACCCCCCGCCCCGTGTGAGGAGGAGGGGGCGGTGCGGTACTTTCAGGTGCTGCGCCTGCTTGGCGCTCTGCTTGCGGAGAGGATTGCTGTTTGCCGTCCGTTTAAATCGGTTTGAGCTACCTTTCTAGCGTGGAAAGCTACTCTAAATTGACCTGATATTGCACCTCTGTTTTATTTCACAGTAAGGGGACTGAAGTTTTTTGTTTTGCAAAACATGTTTGCTCAATTGACTCGTAATTGAATGTAGGGCAGGTCTGGTTCTTGAGTGTGGCAATTTTCAGGATGCGTTTTGACCATAAGACTGGATTTTGGTGTGCCTTTTCTGTCTTGGTCACCACTGCTGCATCACTATGAATGTCCCATTTAGCTAAGTTACACTAGTGTGACACTGTTGTTACTGTCTGTGAATCTGCTTTTGCCTACTGTCAGTGTCAGGATGCCACATAGTTTCATAGACTGACCTGTTGTGACCATTGTGATGTTAAAATGTGTAGCATGAGCTAGCACCATTTACTTGGATTGAGAACTAATTCATTTCACAATATAAACTGGGTGGTTTTTAACTGTATGTGCAAGGGCTGCATGATCCCTTTACTAACTGCTTACCCAGTTGCAATACATTTTCATTGTATGTAGAGGGAACTACTTTTAGGTGAGAAAGGCTTGACCTTAGCTTTGTTCATTCATCCTTGGAGGAGTATGTGCAATATGGCAAATTACCACTTTTCTTTCTAAGGATATTCCGAATGTGCAATGATAAGTATAAAAGTCGTAACCATTTTCTATCAAAGGTTTTGCAGCCTGTGTATCTTAAGGAGAATCACACTTACATAACTTGTGTGTGTGTGTATGTGTTTGGTAGGGAAAACTTGCACCGTGCTCTGGGATTGCCATCCTTGTGGAGAAAGCTCTTTCTCCTTGAGAGAGACGTATTTCATTAAGTGAGTGTAATTTGTGAAACCCTTCAATTGCATAATATAAGATTTGCATTGAATATTCCAGTTCTTCATATTCCCTTTTAGAAATGGTGCATTTTGCACAGCATGGGTCAGAAAATGGAGACAGCTCCCATTAGTGGCAGTCTCCTAAATATCCAGGCACATGCTAACATAACTAGTGGTTTGTTGATGGAAACTGGGGACACTTTTTCCAGTAAACCTGCGATCTCTTCTGAACTACCTTGACTTTGTCTTTACCTGACCTTAATTTTTATACTTGAATATCAGGAAAATTCCTCAAGCTTAGGGATAGCAACTTTTGAAAATACTTTTAAGATGTTTTTTGAGTAGTGACATATCTGAAACAGTAGAAAACTCTGTATTTGATAACCTCCTAGCCCTTAAATAACTGTTTTCTGGAGGCTGAATGAGTAGGTGTCCTGGTTCTGGCCAGGCCAGAGTTGACATCCCCAATCAGCCAACACAGGTCAGCTGAGTCAGCCCAGGTGAACTGAGTTAGCCGGAGCTGTTTTCCACACCACCTGACACCATTTGCCCATAAAAGCAGCTGCTTGGGGAAGGGTGGGGGCTGTTCTTTGCCTCTAGGATAGTTGGAGTGCGGCCGGGACGTCGGGTCAGTTGGTTCTTACCGTCGGGTCAGTTGGTTCTTACCGTCGGGCAGCCCTCTGTAATCATCGGTTCAATAAGGTACTCTGTGTCAGCACTGGGTGTTTGTGTAACGAGCCGTTATTGTTCTGTATTCACTTTGATATTTGCCAGTAAACTGTCCTTATCTCAAGTCCTAAGCCTCCTAATATATATTTTCTCCCCCTTTTCGGCTGAAGGGGGGAGTGAGCGAGCGACTTGGTGGGTATTTGGCCTTTGGTTAGGTCCAAAACCACCACAGTAGGCCAGGGAATACTCATATCAAACATGTCCAATAATAAAATTTCCATTGATACCAAGTATTAGGCCTTGTTGAAGACAGACTGCCCAGCTAGGTGGACCTGAATAGAATCATTGATTCTGGGGACTGGAAAGGGACCTCAGGAATTTGTCTACTGCAACTTTAAAGCAGGCTCAGCACCGAATTCAGAGTTGGTTGCTTGGGGTTTTGTCCAGTTGAGTCTTGAAAAATCTGCGATGGCAAAGATTTCACCACTCTCTGGACAACCTGGTCCAGTGCTTCCTTACCTTTGCAGGGAATTTTATTTTTCCTTATAGCCACTTGGAACTTTTCCTGTTTCAGTTTATGCCTGTTGTTTCTTGTCCTCCTTCTGCGCACCTCAGCAAAGAGCTCAACTGAATTCTCAGTGGCTTCTCTTAGGTACCAGCAGGCTGCTATTCAGTCTTGCTCTCTTCTCCAGGTTAAACCAGCCCAGTTCCTTTAGGGACTCCTTTGCCCCATCTTGATTCCCCTTGACTAGAGTCAGCTAAGTTTATCTTCACTTCCTTCTTGAGCTGAGGGGCCCAAAACTGGATGTTATATTCCAGATGTGATCTAAGGACTGCCGAGTAAACCAGAGTGGTCACATCCCTTAAGCAACTGACCAAGCTTCTGTTGCAGTGCACTATGCTATTGACTATGGAAATACTGCACTTGGTCTCTTAAATGTCCTTTGTGTGTGAGAAAATGCTTCATAAATGCTTTGCAGAATGTTATATGTTTCTTAAAGAACACTTGCTTTTTTTCTTTCATCTTGCCCACTAGCAGTTAAATAATTGACTGTACAAAATACTTCATTTCATTCTATGCCGTGACAATTATTTCAATTTAATCTTGTACCACAATATAGGCATATGTTTTTAAACAGCCACTGGGCAAGTCTAGTTCTCCTACTTTGGGCTTGGATTTTAGTTTGCCATGTCCAGAAGCTGCAGATCAGATACAGCAGTAGTATTTGCCAGGCTTATGAGTAAATGTAAGTAAGGGAAAGCATGGTGTTATCAGACACAGGTCTAATTAGAAACATTTGAAGAGAGGAAAAGGCTTAGGATACATGGAGGAATTACTTCTGCCCTACAGCTACTTGCTGATTTGTTACATTATTGTTGATGGCTAGCTCTTGTAATAATTGCCTTTCAAAAAGAAGTGGTAGATGAGGACTGGATTTCAAATACCATGTTACCATTAAGGCGATCTTTACATTTCCAGGCTTTATATTCAAGTTTACTTTAAACGTTTGTAGACCACATATGCTTGATTTGTGCTGAAGCAGTTATCTGTAATGAGCTGTTAACTCTTGCATAAGGCAGCTATCACATGCTTGGTACTGAATATTTTGTTTCAAGCTGCTTGAAAAAGGGTCACAATTACACTTTAGATACAATGGGGACACTTTTCAACTTGCAAAGTTTATTGTGTTTCTGTCCATAAGATCTTAAATCTTAATTGCTGTACGTAGCAATGTGGAAAGTTGTAAGTCTTGCTTAGTTGTTTATAAATACTACTGCTTTAGATACTGGCATGGAAAAAATAAAATAGCAAAATTAGAAAGAATTACAAGTTCACAACACTTTTCTTAGGAAACTTGAAGATTTTACCTCTACTTTTGATTCTATCAGCAGGGAGAGCAGTGGATGTCATCTACCTTGACTTTAGCAAGGCTTTCGACACTATCTCCTATGACATCCTGATAGAAAAGCTGAGAGAGCATGGGATAGATGAATGGACAGTGAGGTGGGTTGAGAACTGGCTGTCGGACCGAGCTCAGAGGGTTGTGATCAGTGGAGTAGAATCTGAATGGAAGCCTGTGACTAGCAGTGTTCCCCAGGGCTCGGTGTTGGGTCCAGTCCTGTTTAATATCTTCATTGATGACCTTGATGAGGGAATAGCATCCACCCTCAGCAAGTGCCGATGATACAAAGCTGGGAGGGGTGGCTGACACGCAGGAACACTGTGCTGCCATCCGGTGAGACCTGGACAGGCTGGAGAGCTGGGCAGGGAGAAACCTGATGAAATTCAACAAGAGTAAGTGTAAAGTCTTGCACCTGGGGAGGAATAACCGTCTGTATCAGTACAGGCTGGGGGTTGACCTGCTGGAGAAGAGCTCTGTGGAGAAGGACCTGGG